>NQII01007942.1:70200-83567 GCA_002778355.1 Clitarchus hookeri | reverse complement strand
GTAACACGGTTTGCGAGTAATTAGTCTACAGGTAATATTCTGGCTCATTGAGCTTCGCAGCGCAGTACAGAACATAAAGTTGCGTTTGAGGCTGAGAAATGAGGCAGCGATAAGGGTGACACTGCCATGGGCATCAAGTGCTCCATCGCCACTATGCGTCGGGCTCTCAACTGGCGTGCAGGGTTCTCGTCGCACTGCCACTACCTATAGTCGGTTCACGACTGGAAGAAACTTTTGAAAATTAACCTTTGAAAAAACACCCTAGCCGTTAGCTACATGCTATAGAGTTTACATATGACATAAAACTACCTCCCTAGGTGTACCAGTAGTTAACCTACAACTATTAAGAGAAAGGGACAAACCGGCATAGGCACCGGAAAAACCCTTTCGAATGGAAACAATTCAAAATTGTTGAATGCATTAATGGAAAATGCTACAGCAGACAGTTAGGTATGAACCATGCACTTAATTAGTGGGTAGAGAAATGCTGGTAACCCTTGTTTACACTGTATCCCGTAGTAACGTAAACAGTTTCTGCACTTGTGTCGAGAAGAAAACACACATTTATTGGTTCCTGCTTATGACAAGAGTTTTACTGAAACCCGTACAGTTCCAGGCAAACAATTTGATCGTTTGTACTACTGAAATTATGTAAATATATGTGACTGGAAAGATTTATCTGCCTGCAAATATGGGCGGAGAAGTTGTTTTCAAATTTACACAATCAAATAATAACTAGAGGCGATGGGTTGTAGCGGTTACCTGCGATTCAATGAACTATACACATGCCAGACAGTTTTATTTCGTTAGCCGTACCATAATTCCGTTATTTGTTAGTTTGGGGTTTGGGAAACTAGGATGTTGCAGTCTAGCGACACTGAACAGCGCTCCTGGTGGTCAGCTTCAAGAACTGAATCACTGAAATTTTACATGCTTCTTTGTTACGTGGGCGTTGAAAAGAAAATTAATAAACTATAAATAATTGCGCTGGAAAAATGATAACATTGTTTCATTTACTAGCTTTAACAAGGAAATTTTATTTTAAAATTGGTGTTAAAAAGTTATAATTTTTTACAAACATTTTATTAAATATGACTTTCCTCAATACAAATAACATGAGTAACAAGCAAAATTGTGCATCATTAATTCATCGTTAAACTTTCCTTCATTGTTGTCGGTTTTAATTTGAATAACCTGCTTGTAAATATGAGCGAGTTTAAACGTAATCATTAGCAGGCACTTTGGCTAAGTCATTTGGGGATTTAGCGTGCTTCTCTAGATCCGCAAATTTGGTCCCTAAATCCTCAAATATTTAGTTTCCTGTTGGTAATACCTAGTATAGGCTATTCGCAGTAAAATTAGCAATTATAAAGCTCTCTCATTTGGAATAACAGTCAATATATATTTTTATTTTAACGTCTGGCGTTAACTTTAGAGTGCAGGGGAATATGCACGCCGTGTTTATTACACGAATGTTATTTTTGGCCGGAGTGTACAATGATAAGATCAATGGCCAATGTTCTTCCCTGCCGAAAACTGATTCGTAAACCGCTTGTTCTATTTCAGGTTATGATTGGTTTATAATGCTGTATCTGAACACAAAGCCTGCAGCTCATTGGCAGTGAAAACTAAGCAAGTGTTGTGTCGACTTAAGTACAGCATGCATCACAAAGTGTCTTGTTTCCAACACCTGAAACTGTAAATCACAGTTTAATTAAAAAGTTAAATTGAGTGCGCACGAATGCGGCGCGTTGTCCCTTTGGTGTAATTTTCAGAACTTAGTGAAGCTTTCTCTTCACGAGGCGGAGGAATGAACTGCAAGTGGAACTTTAGCAAGGCTTCAGAAAAGTTGGATGTTACCATGAATGGCATATAACGCCAATTTGTTAGAGATCAAGGAATTAGTTGTTTTCAGCTACCTGCCTGCTGGAATTCACCCCTTTTATCCTCAGCAGAAGTTAACTGTTCATTTCTTCCGCAGTAGAAAGTGATAATTTGACGCGTAATTCATTGCGTGTTAATTATTGGTTCATATCTTACAAGACGTGTCACATAAGTTACCAATTATTTGCGAAAGTAGCAGCTGAGTTCTGCTTGCTCTTCCGATGGATCCACGAAATATTCAGGTGTCTTCAAATTTTCTAATGTATCTACCAACTATTAACTCTTTTAGTCCCGATGTCATTTCCGAGCTGTTGTAATCACTTAATTTTGTGGTGTGTTCTGTACTCGTGTGGGACGTGCTTCGCGCAACCAGGGAACAATGTTAGTTGTGCTTACTGTTGTGTGTTGTGCTTACTGATGTGCGTTGTGCTTACTGATGTTGTGCGTTGTGCTTACTGATGTTGTGCGTCGTGCTTACTGATGTTGTGCGTCGTGCTTACTGATGTTGTGCGTTGTGCTTGCTGATGTGCGTTGTGCTTACTGATGTGCATTGTGCTTACTGATGATGTGTGTTGTGCTAACTGATGCTGTGCGTTGTGCTTACTGATGTTGTGCGTTGTGCTTACTGATGTTGTGCGTTGTGCTTACTGATGTGCGTTGTTCTTACTCTCGTCTGTGAGTGGTTATTGCTGACATCAGCGACACACGGCACGTTGTTCACAGGTTGCCAGAAGTACGCTCCACACGACTACAGAGAACACCACATTATTAAACGATTGCAACACTTAAGGTCGGAAATTAATTCGACCTTGAAAGAGTTAAGAATACACTGCAAACTCCGCTCGTACACGCCAGCAAAATGGCGTCTGTGGGCCAGAAACATGTTGGAATGCTGTTATCCAATCAGCGCCTGGTAACGTACACGCCAGACGGCAGCCCAGCCAATAGGTGACCTTCCGCAGCACGCAGTAGCCAATCAGACACGAGGTCTGTTCCCACAGTCTCACGCAGCCAATCATATAATGGAACGGCCACGTCATTTCGTGTCTGTGAGCTTACTTACTCTGCAATGTTTAGTATTTACCATCAAAATACTTGACTTGGTAGATTTCCACAAAATATTGTATAGCCGCAATTAGCATTTGGTTTTCTTGCGTAACAAAGGGAGAATCGAATCATATGCGACCAACGTGGAAAAAAACCAAAAAACAGTTGATCGCTTATAAAGAGGGACTGATTTTAGTCCGTATTTGACTGAATTCGGCGTTTTTTTTAGTCCATGGAAAGGAAATAGTTTCCGAACCTGCAATGAGAACCCTTCTTTAGAGATAGTGATTTTTCGGAAAAATTTTGGTAAGCATGTTAGATTTAAACTTCCTATGCGCCGGTCTATAGCATTGTTTTCCTCCCGGGCTGCAGTACCTGTGAGGTAGTACTCGCTTGTTTGACTGAGCCAGTGAGACTTCTGTTACTCTGACATTGAAAGTACATGATTCACCTGCGAAAAGCTGCGATTCTGTGACGCAATCAAAAAAAAATACCAGGAAACCATAAAGATTTGGAAACTACTTTGGCACGAAATATTTTAAAGAAAATTCACTTATCACCTCCCATTGTTAGAGATCCGGAAATATTGTGGTTTCACGTGACGACAAGCTAGAATCCACAATCCTCTGTGCACTCCATCATCGGTTAGCAGTTCATTGGCTGTTCCTCCAGTTTAACCCCAGATCAGATAGCACGGGATTCGGTCCTCGTTTACCTTGAAGGTTCGTTATTCGTCGAAATTTGTCCGGGGCGTGACTCACAAACTGTGGTACAAAAGACGCAGTAATACAAATGCACATTTGGTTGAAGTTTAACTTGTCCTCTAATGAATTCGCAAAAGCCCCCGTCTCTCTGCCCATCAACTTTAACTTTTACAGCCGTAACTGTACGGCGTAGGAAAGCTATAGACGAGAAGAAGAGCACTAGCATAGTGTGGCGAGGAGGAAGACGCAAGCAAGTTGTATGGGATCCAATGTCCTTCCACCTCCGAAGGACGCTCGGCTGCCGGCTCTGACGAACTGCGAAGGCGCGTGCAAGCAGAGTTGCACGAGTGCTCTTCCCGACGCACAGCGACAATACTTCATCTCGAGGTGTTACTTTCCCTTCGCTCACACCTTCATAAATCCTCTGCTCCAGGCGGAATTCCACGCAGTTCCTCCAGGTGCATGGACCACAGAAATTCCTGACTTCATTTGACGATGAATAATGTTGAAGTTTCGCTCGCATTTCCACTTGTATCACAGCGTGTCACATTCACGCTAGGCTTCAGCAACCTATGTGCATTTCTGCTGCTCTTCTTTGTTATTGGCCCCCGCGTCTTTGTGGGAATCATTTTCTTATCCGACTGGGCCAATCAGAATTAGGTTACTCTGATACTACACGTCCGTGATTTGCGGGCATATGGCTAAAGCGAGTAGCATTTAAAATCATCCAATCACGAAAGTGGATCATAACTGAGTTTTCTGGAGCACAACTAGTCGAGGATGGAGTCTTCCCGGAAAACGCCTGCCCCATGTCATACTCACACAAGCCCTGGAGGAATCTCAGTCACAAACAGAGAAAGAAAGAGAGAGAGAGGTCGTGGTTGTCGCTAAACAGTGAGATCCCGGCCACTGGTGGGTGTGAAATGATGTAAGGGTGGAGCGGAGGTGGAATGACAGGGCGAGGGGAACGGGAGTATCCCGAGAAAGCCCGCCGACCAGTGGCAACACGAAAAAAAGCTATAGAGTCACAGAATATGTGAGTATAAATACCGCTTCGATTGTATAGCAGTTACGCTACTCGCCTCCCACCAAGACCATCGAGTAGGGACCTGAAGAATTCGCGTATTCATTTCGTGTCAAGCTAGAATTCAAAGAGTCGTGCGATTATTTCACGTTTGTAATTGGTCCATACGTTATTTGATACCACCTAGAAAAACTTGAGCCAATAATAAACATGCAACAAAACGCAGGCCGAATCATCGCCTTTCGCTGTGACAGCTAGCGAACAATTCTCATTTGATATTTGCTTGATTGTACATAGAACTGTAGAATCTAGACTACAGCTCATTGAGCTCGCGAATTTCTCAGGTCTCTACCAATGAGTAGAGACCTGAAAAATTCGCTAATTCATTTTGAGACATGCTATAATTCAAAACACTTGTGTTGATATAACTTTAGCTATTGGTGCACACGGTGTTTGACACCTCTTGTAGAACGATGGCCCAATCGCCGCCTTCCACTGTGACAGCAGACAACCAATGTGCATTTAATATCGGCATATTTTTACAAAAGACTTAAGATTCTAGCCTGCAGGTCATTGAACTCGCGAATTTTTTCGATCTCTACCAATGAGCAATCGAGTTCGCTTACACCAAAGAAACTGCCACGCCATTTAGTTTCTGTGTAGTCACCTATTCTGTAACATAATGGTTTTCCATGTTGCGAGTCTTAAGTACATGTCGGCCTATCTGAAGACGTCGGAGTAACCTGTGGCCGCGCGAAGCCGTACAAACGAGCCTTAGGGTGAGTGAATAAATATGGGTGGCTCTTAACAGCCGATGAGGGTGAAGCGAGGTGATTATGGAGCAGCACCGGAATGCAAGGGCGGGGTAAACGGGAGATATCCGTGATAACCCGCCTACCAACGGTGGCATTGTCCACCTAGGTGGTAGGCGAGTAGTCTAACCACTACACCACCTTGCCCCCCCCCCATATATGTCATATATGTCTTGCGTGGTCCTAAACTTGTAATGTACCCTGTAGAGTGAGAGTGCGTGAC
Source organism: Clitarchus hookeri (assembly GCA_002778355.1). Lineage (NCBI taxonomy): Eukaryota > Metazoa > Arthropoda > Insecta > Phasmatodea > Phasmatidae > Clitarchus > Clitarchus hookeri. The sequence goes on along the minus strand of NQII01007942.1, from coordinate 77,873 downwards.
GTTTGTTGCAGTTTGTGGCCCACCCGAACGTGCAGCAGCTGCTGGCGTCCATCTGGTACGAGGGTCTACCCGGCTTCCGGCGGAAGAACATGGTACTGCAGGCGCTAGAGATAGTGCGCATCGGCATACTCTTCCCCCTCTTCTCGGCCATGTATATCCTGGCGCCGCACTCCAAGGTCGGCCAGCCCATGCGCAAGCCCTTCATCAAGTTCATCTGTCACTCGGCATCCTACTTCACCTTCCTTTGTGAGTACCTCAGTACATCTACTGTTCTTGCCCTTTCCCNTTCATCTGTCACTCGGCATCCTACTTCACCTTCCTTTGTGAGTACCTCAGTACATCTACTGTTCTTGCCCTTTCCCCAGTGGCGATCCTAACTCTTTCCGACCCACTTTAGTTTAAGTTTCCAGGGAGCGCAAACTTTTTTTTATGTTGNTTCATCTGTCACTCGGCATCCTACTTCACCTTCCTTTGTGAGTACCTCAGTACATCTACTGTTCTTGCCCTTTCCCAGTGGCGATCCTAACTCTTTCCGACCCACTTTAGTTTAAGTTTCCAGGGAGCGCAAACTTTTTTTTATGTTGNTCCCAGTGGCGATCCTAACTCTTTCCGACCCACTTTAGTTTAAGTTTCCAGGGAGCGCAAACTTTTTTTTATGTTGTATGCTGTACTTAACCCGTTCGGTCACGCATTAATTCGTGGAACCGAGGCGTTGCAATCGTGTAATATTTATATGTGACCTGTACTTGTCACTAGTATACTTTTTGCAACCAGTGAACAACGTGCTGCGTGTTCAAAGATGTAGCCATCAGCCACTCAAAAACGAGAGGCGTGGTAACTTTCACCAATGAGGTTACCCGTCGGTAAGGCTGCCAAGATATTGGGTACTGATTCCTCTCTGCGTACAGTACAGTGCTGTGAAACATGTCCACGATGGCGGACACCGTGACTGAAGGAGTTAAGTTGACATAAAACTTGTTCCGTTGTCGCAGCCAATAAGCTGTAGGCTATATTTTTGGCGCCAGTTATATGAACCAAACATGACTTAGACCAGTAACACGGTTTGCGAGTAATTAGTCTACAGGTAATATTCTGGCTCATTGAGCTTCGCAGCGCAGTACAGAACATGAAGTCGCGTTTGAGGCTGAGAAGTGAGGCAGCGATAAGGGCGACACTGCCATGCGCATCAAGTGCTCCATCGCCACTATGCGTCGGGCTCTCAACTGGCGTGCAGGGTTCTCGTCGCACTGCCACTACCTATGAGACATTCATCGGTGACCGTGTTCTTTTAGTGGTGGGAAGTCTGAAGCAAGGTTCATTGCAGGGCCCTATTCTAGTTTCACAGGAATTTAGTCAACATATTTTGACCTATAACAGTCTGTAAATGTCTTGTTCGGCCTTGAAGAGCTTCAAAATAGTGTTTGCAATGAGTGCAATATTTTGTAAGTAGTATTCCGCTCTTTGTCGGATTGCTTATTGCTTGTTGTCAATAAGAGTCGGGATCAACGTTGCTTCTTGGTTTTCTAGTCTTTTCTACGGTTGTTTCTTGTTTATTGTGTATGTCATATTTGCGTTATTTGTTTTAGTTATGTTTGGAAAGTGGCACAGTCACTTAGAACATTCAGAGCAAACATTCCGGACCTCGTGCATTCCTATAGTCATGCATATTTGCAAACATCGTCTGTTCGTACATTTCTCAACTTTTCAATAGCTTTTTCAAAGAAGTTGTTGACACTTGTTTCGTAATGGACTCCCACGACGTAGCTGATATGATGTTACTTCAACGCATACTCCAATTACTTTCACGCGTACTCCAATAAACTTACTTCCGTTTGTTTCAAGCTGCTGATTACCAAGTCCAGGTTCAACGCTTATCTCCTGCCAGAGTATTAAGCAAACCTGAACTTGCACTTAGAATCAGTACGAACGTACAGATCTGACCGAGATCAGAATGTGGATCTTCGCTCTCTGAAGGCAGCTCCTTATTTACCTCGGCCATTCAAGTCACACGTGTAATAAAAACATTAGTGATAAAATGCCTTTCATTGCTCTTTTGGAAGCAAGACAACATTTTCAAAGTGACTTCCTTCAGCAGTTCACAGTTGGGATACGAAATAACTTGGTTTGTTTACATAATGCTTAGAGAAAAGTTGAAATTCAAATTATTGAAATGTGTACACAAATATCATACAAATAGTGCATTAAGTTTTTGATGACGAAAAACTGAAAAAAAAAATTGGTTTTCAAACTAGTACCAAAACGTTAATAGGCCTAACGATAAGCAGTGATGAAGGCTTTGTAAGTGTTTGAATTTTTTTGAATGTATCCACGTGTGTACACGCGTGCACGCGCATGTTCGCTCGTGCAAATAAATCCTTCCCCCCACCCCTATCCCTCTTCCCTAAAACCTCGGTAAATAATGTACAAACGACAATACGCCGAGCCAGGGTTCCTGCAGGTACAACAACTCGTCACAATAAGTTTGTGGAGAAGATGTTTCTGCTGTTAACAACCCTGTGTTGGCAAAAATATGCGCGTTGAATGAAAACTACAGAGATTTCACATATTCATCGTTGAATTTAAAGGCCTAGGACGTAAAAAATTTATTATTTTTTGTGGGAGCAAATGATTGACTATTTCTAGATAACCTGTCATTTCGCGTCTTAATGCGGCACCATGCTAGACTTGTCAGACTCTCGAGCACAGGTCGCTTCGCATTGGCTGCTTTTCCAGACTCACTCGGCCACTCAGAATCAAGCAACCAAAGTGATTAGTGTATGCTATTGGCTCACATAACTGCAGGGCTCGTCCATTGTCACCTGAAAAACAAACGTAAAGGTTTATAACTTCTACATTGATGCTGAAGTTTTGCGTGAAATTATATGGCAAGAGGAAGGTGACTTAATGTGTCAGCAGCTTATACTTCTCGGGCTCTCGCATACTTGAGCCACAACTTTATTCATTGGCGGATGTCTTTGTGTGCAAGTCTTTTTTATTACTAAACTTGGGTACACCTGACAGTCACTTGTTTTTTGTTTATTGCTGGTTAAAAAGTTGAACAGGGCCTGTCAAAACCACTGTGGTGTGAACATATAAGGAACACAAGAGTTGTAAGAGTTGAATTGCCAAAGTATTTGAGACATTTGCTTATCTCTGAAAATGGGTGACATTCAAAATCGTTCAGTTGCAAAGGTTAGTTAGAGCTGAAGTATTTTGAACAACAACAAATCGTTTAATATTTCCGATAAAAAAAGTTGTATTTATCCCGAAGGAATCAACTAACTACCTTAAGACATCTACAATGCAAAAGAGATAACAAGCACCCCCACCCCTCTTTTTTTTAAATTAAATTTTTTCACGTGATAATTTTTTGCCTACGTGAAATTTGTAGCTGTCACTAACTGTCATGTGCATATTAAAATCACTGGAGGCAATGCTTTAAAGAAACCATGATTAATTTTGGTGAAATATTTATTTATGTTTGCATATTACAGAAATAATAGCTATTCAAAAACTTTTGAACCGAATTTGTGTTTATTTTTATTAATCTTATAAATTGAGATTTCGTGTAAGGAAATACGCGAAACACCTTTGGGGATACATTTATAAAAGAGATAATTTTTTTACTAACGTCCTTCGTGTGTTACCGGACCACATTTGGTACCGTGGTCTCTACATTAGATATATTTAACACTTCCTACACTGTGTGTACATTTCCTGGCTAGAATTGTGCCACTCATATACACCTACTCACCTCCTTCTTATTGGTGCTCACCACATTTGACACAATTACTACAGTAAACAAAGTTTATTACTGGCTGACTGTCAGCCAATAGAGTGCCGAGTTGACTGTGTCCCAGTAAAATATACTTTCATGTATAACAGGTAAAACAGTGTAATTTGTTATTTTGAGTTGTTATTTCCATTCACGATAACAAGTATTTATGTGCTGTAAGGTAAAGTTAAGACCTTAACTAGCATGAACGAAATAATGATACTACACTCACGCTATTTTTTTTTCCCTGTGGCAGAGATATTTCCCTTTCTTAATGTTGGCGAGTTACACTCTGGCATAGTGTTGTAAGTGCTGCACTAGAGTGGCAAACCACGAGGGATAGCTGGAGGACTTGAACTGCAGTAGGGCTGGGGAGAGCTGGGACAACTTGTTCATTTCCGCTGCTATTGTGCTCCACCTCGTCGCCACTGACAGCGCATCTGTCCCCGCCTGTCGCAGAAAACACACCCCGCTGTCAGTCAGCAGCGATGGTGCCCTCTGTATCCGTCACTGTCGCCCCAGGGAGCTTCTTCCTCAGCTGTAGCCTGCGAGTAGACACGCTGTCGTGTGCTTCAACGGCGCTCATCCGACAAGCAACGCTCAATTAGACAGGAAAGTGCCCCGAATTAAAGGGGCCGCGGTGGCTGAGCAGCTAGCACGCTCGCCTCCCTCCAAGGCGAACCGGGTTCAATCCCCGGCCGGATCACTCAGGGAAATTTGCAAGTGGGAATCGTGTCGGACTGTTGCTGAGAGTAGGTGATATATTCTACTCTCCATGCACCTCTGCACAACAGCAGGCTTCTCCCTAGTCGGGGCCGCGGTGGTGTAGTGGTTAGGCTACTCGTATCACACCTAGGTGAACCGAGCTCAATTCCCTGCGGGGTTGCTCCCCGATTTTCACATTTGGGAGTCGTGCCGGACGATGCCGCTGGTCGGCGGGTTTTCTCTAAGTTCTCCCGTTTCCCCCCGACCTTTCATTCCGGCCGCTGTTCCATACTAACCTCGCTTCACCCTCATCGGCTCGATCTCAAGACCTTGTTTTTAAGAGCCGCCCAAATATCTTAACTCACTCACCCGGATTAAATTACATACAAGATTGCTCAGTCCTCTGTGCAATACAACCTCAGCTGTAAATTTATTAGCTTATACTTTAATGAGTGGACAGTTTTATCACAGAGTAGTTAAGCATACAGAGTTGAAACAGCTGCTGGCACAGCTAAGTCCAGAGGCACACGCCAGCAAAACGGCGTCACCGGCCTGCAAAATGCTGGAAAGACGTTCGTCTATCAACGCCTTCTAATCTTCTCTCCAGCCGGCAAACTAGACAACAAGTAACCTTCCTTCCACGGCATGCAGTTGCCAATCAGACACAAGGCCCGCTCCCAGGGCTTCTCGGAGCCAATCAGAGAATGTACACGCCCACATCAAAGGAATCACCGTGCCATTTATTCCCTGTGTGCTTATAAGCTGTGTGGTGTTATCCCTGAGATCGTAGCACGTGAGTCGGTGCTTGTTTGCTGCTATTGGTCCAGGGTCGTCCATGGCGTGTCTAATAAACTGTGAGGCAATAGCAGAAGAATACTGTGAAAATTATGAGAAGTATTTATGTCCATACTTATAATTATTATTTTATNTTGTGAGGCAATAGCAGAAGAATACTGTGAAAATTATGAGAAGTATTTATGTCCATACTTATAATTATTATTTTATGTCTGTGATAATCACTCTTCTAAATTATAGGAATTACGTGTCATGTCATAAACAGCAAATAAAACAAATATATAAAGACTGCAATGTTTTTTTGGAAAATCCAAGTGGAATTAGTCCTTCATTTCAACAAAGAGAGGAAAATATAGTTAAAATGCCGTCGATAAATAAACAACTCGATATATCGATAGTGTGAAGATGGGTGGTATTTCCCGTAAACTATATGAAATAGAATTCCACCAATGCGAATATCAACAATATGTTCGCGGCAGTTCTTAACCTTCTCAGTCTGTGTGTTCGTGATCGTGGATGTGTTGCACGTGACTGGTATTCATGTTGGCCACTGTACACTATAAGTAGAGCTCCGAGTTTCCCGCGAATTCATTCGGTGGCGAGGTAGACGTCAAACACTTGGTCTTCTTCTCTTTCCATTGTGATTCGACGGTAGTTGTTTAGACTCGCCCCATCTAACTATGAGCCAATAAGTAGTAAGCAAAAAGCAGTAGTGCGAGTTAGCTGTGAACAGTGCTGTACAAAGACCTCACTTGATCGCAGCAACCAATAAGTATACTTGTTTTTCACGAAAATATTTTACAAGTTGTGTTCCAAAACACTTTAGTTCAGAACCACTTTCGTGAATGGATCTTTTGAGTTGTTAAGACTTCTTATCTGTCAGCCCGCGAATCATGGACGGTCAGTATTGGAGAAACTCAATTCTGATTGGCTCACTCGTGTAACAGACTCCCTTCATACAAAGACAAGCGGCCAGTAGTCAAATGAAGCCTGCAAGTGTGCACATAGCATATTGAAGTCTAGCCTCCTCGTAAAAGTTTTCACGAGAAACAGGTGGCCCTGCCAATAAGCAAACGATAGTGTGTCCAGTGTATAGAGGACTGTTCAATCTAGCCTGTTGTCACATCACTCCGCGAAATACTCGCGGCTCTAACAACAAGCNCCAGTGTATAGAGGACTGTTCAATCTAGCCTGTTGTCACATCACTCCGCGAAATACTCGCGGCTCTAACAACAAGCAATCAGCGGGCGTTGTTTTGAGCGTCGTCCTAGCGAGAAACTTGATTTGTTGCATTTTTTCTGCGCTTATCACGTGTGAATGGTTAATGCTGACATCAGCGAACTCGTAGCACGTTGTCTACTGGTTGCAAGAAGCACGTTAGATTCACGTACAGTGCGCATCAAAATATTGAACTTTTCAAAAATTTGAGCTCGTCAATAATTCCGGATTGAACGGTTATCTCCAACTGACATTTTTCTATAAAGATCTTAAATAACTGCACTGTAAAGTTTACTGTCAACTACATTTTTTTTTTTAATTTAACAACTGTTTTATGGTGAAGGGGATTAGTGAACTGTCGTACTGTGGTTTCTAATTTAACCCCTAAAAATATGAACCGAGTAGACTCGTTCACGTATGACGTGTTGCAAAACACGTATAATCGTGGTGAGTGGAGTGCTGTACAAGGTCAGAATCTAGCACCAACACAGACAACGCCTTTTTACTGGTTAATGCTGTTGGTTTGTTGCAAGCACACCAGCAATTTATTATTGGTTACTGCCATTGCCATAGACTAGTATAAGTTATTTATTATAAAGAGTTTGTAAATAATTTTCAGACAAAAAATCTCCTCTTTTGCAAAACCTGGAACGAAAAATTAATGTGCAAGTTAACGGGTTAAAATAAAACTCCACTGTCGCCCAGCCAGTGGGTAAGAAATAAGTGTGATGTGCCGTACCGGTGCGACTGCACTTTGCATTTCCTTCCANATTGTCGCCCAGCCAGTGGGTAAGAAATAAGTGTGATGTGCCGTACCGGTGCGACTGCACTTTGCATTTCCTTCCATGCAGTGCCGGCAACATTAACCTACTGCCGAGCCTTGAGCCTCCTAATAACAGTAATTCCGGTGGCACAAAGTCTACCTAACAGCTGGGTTGCATTACCGAGGCGTCAACTTTACGACTGAGTTTCCAAGAATTGAAATGCAGTTAGAGCAGAAAGAGGACGAGGGGGAAAGTGGAAATAAAGATTATCCCAAGGAACTCAGGAAGAGGGGGAGGGGGTGCTGATGAAGTATGAGTGGCAAGAAGTGAGCAGGCTTTGTGCGCTCGAAGAGGAAGGCAGTAAAGTTTTATTGCGGTGTACGCAGGTACTGAGCCGTGAAGCGGGTCGTAAACCA
>NQII01007942.1:35655-60308 GCA_002778355.1 Clitarchus hookeri | reverse complement strand
GGGGGGGGGGGGTTCCAGGATGAAGAGGTATAAACAGTACGACTGTAAAACATTAGTGCTTCAGGTCCATCTTTAAAAATTTACACCACCCTTAGAATTCGCTTTAGGCTATAGGTCGTATACATGTGTTCAAGTTATTGTTTCGTGAATAACCTGCCAGCCGCAGTTTGTCGGCCAAGAGGAGAGATGTGTACAGCTCTTTACTCTTTCATTTACACATTTATTTGCAGTTTACAGTGTCGCAAAAAAAAAACACTTTATTATTCCTGCTGGACTTAGCTGGCAAAGGGGCCACGGTGGTTGAGCGGTTAGACTGTTCGCCTCCCACCAAGACGAACCGGGTTTAATCCCCGGCCGGGTCACTCCCGGGTTTTCGCAGGTGGGAATCGTGCTGGTTTTCTCGAGGATCTCCCGTTTCCCTCGCTCTTTCATTCCGGTCTACTCCATTCTCACTTCGTTACACCCTCATCGGATCTCAAAACCTCGTTAAGAGCTACCAAAATCTCTCAACTCAACTTAAGCTGCCAAAGAACTTGTTTCGTTACCCCAACCAATAAGCTGTAGGCCTTGTGTTCGGGGACAGTGATGTGAACCAGTCATAACGTATAGCAGTAGCATGGTTTAGGAATCAGTTTGGAACAGGGAAGATCACTGGGCACTGAGCCTCGCAGAGTACAGTACCGGTCAAATATAAGCTTACTGTGCAACATGTAGACGATTGTTTACAGTGGGAACGAAAGCTGAGTATTGGTCGAATTTAGATACATTCTGTACAAGCAAACAGAATGAGAATGGCGTTGCGGTTCCTCGACGTCATTCTGTACTTGGCTGCACCAAGTTCTGGGAGTGGACATCTTGTCTGATTGGCTACTGCGTGCTCCTGAAGAGCCTTCATTGGCCGGGATGCGAGTGTGTTACCACGCGCTGATCAGTGAACGGCGCTCAGACAGCGGCCAGCGTGTGGCTGGAGTTCACTGCACGCGGGGCTGTCCCGTCCCAAGGACACATCAGTCAACGCCTTAAGACACTCGGTTCCAATGTGCACAATTACGTATATTACGCACGAGTAGGTAACTTTTGGTCTGTGCTGCACACTTCCAAGTTCAGTGACCAATGACTAGGGGCTGGGAAATTTAACGAATTCGTTTGAGTCAAGCTAGATTTCAAACACATGTACAATTCTGTCTCTTTTGAAATTTAATCACAGTTTATAAGACACGCCCAGGTGTAATCCGAGCCAATAACATGCATGTAAGGAAACAAGCACCGAATCACACTGGGACAGCAACCAATAAAAAGCAAGCTGTGTCTCGACAATGCACAGACGAGTGGAGTCTAGCCTACAGGTCGTTTTAAAACACGGCATTTGCCTGTCCCTACCAATTACCTTACTTGTAGGTAAATGATTCGCAGGCAGTCTTACTAGTGTAGGTCATGATTGGTTCATATAACTGTAGCCGAACACACAGTCTACAACTCATCGGCTGTGACAACGAAACAAGTGTTGTGTTGACTAAGTACAGCACGCATCATAAAATTATTTGGTTGCAACACTTGAAAGCATAAATTAAACTGGGTTTGTAAGGAATAATTTAACTGGTCAAGACTAACGTAGAGGGTCACAATTGTGCAGCGGCTGGGGCGTTCGCCGTCTACCAAGGCGAGCCGAGTTTGATTACCGACGAGGTCGATGTTACATACCCCGCTTCACCCAAGACCACGTTGTCAAGAGTCACTCAAGCTTGCCGCGTCGCTCCGGTAGCAAAGATGTTTCTACGCTGTTTACTTACTTCAAGCGCGTCGGAGTCCGTCTTTCTCCTGGAGACGTGCGTGTGTTTTAACACTTTCCAGTTGGGTGGTTCTCTAAAGTGCCTGGACGACTCCTCAGTCACGCCTTTGACTCTGTATCATCGTGAACTTCGTGGCGACGTTGCGTATGACACCACGCCACCTCCTTGACTGGCCGCCGGCCCTGGAGGCATGTCCGCCTGGTCGCCGCTGAAGGGCATTAGTCGCGATGGAGAACGCAGCTCTATTTCCCCTCGGCCGCACAGAGAGCATCTTACAGAGACACAAGCTTCCCAGGGGGTCTCAACACTTCNCGAACACACAGTCTACAACTCATCGGCTGTGACAACGAAACAAGTGTTGTGTTGACTAAGTACAGCACGCATCATAAAATTATTTGGTTGCAACACTTGAAAGCATAAATTAAACTGGGTTTGTAAGGAATAATTTAACTGGTCAAGACTAACGTAGAGGGTCACAATTGTGCAGCGGCTGGGGCGTTCGCCGTCTACCAAGGCGAGCCGAGTTTGATTACCGACGAGGTCGATGTTACATACCCCGCTTCACCCAAGACCACGTTGTCAAGAGTCACTCAAGCTTGCCGCGTCGCTCCGGTAGCAAAGATGTTTCTACGCTGTTTACTTACTTCAAGCGCGTCGGAGTCCGTCTTTCTCCTGGAGACGTGCGTGTGTTTTAACACTTTCCAGTTGGGTGGTTCTCTAAAGTGCCTGGACGACTCCTCAGTCACGCCTTTGACTCTGTGTCATCGTGATCGTGAACTTCGTGGCGACGTTGTGTATGACACCACGCCACCTCCTTGACTGGCCGCCGGCCCGGGAGGCACGTCCTCCTGGTCGCCGCTGAAGGGCATTGGTCGCGACGGAGAACGCAGCTCTATTTCCCCTCGGCCGCACAGAGAGCATCTTACAGAGACACAAGCTTCCCAGGGGGTCTCAACACTTCTCTCTCGACACCAGACACCTCTACACACACACTAGCTCCAACCACCAGTCTGCGGCAGCACTCTAGTTATTCACGCTAAAGTGCTTTTTTTTTTTAATCCCTCTCATTTGGAATAATAGTTAATAATTGTATTTTATGTTATTCTTAGACGTTAACTTCCGAGTCCAGTGGAATATACACGCAGTGTTTATTACTTCCATGGTAATATTTGCTTAAAAAGGTGGTTAACTTGTATACACTGTACCATGTGAGTTGGCCAGATTCTGACAGGTCTGCGAAAGTAGCGCCACTGTTTACCTCTGACTACATCTGACTACGTATCCTTACGCCATCAGTCTATCGGCCACATGGCAACAATGTTGTTTATTTTCATGCTGTCATTTTCCGCCAATCCCCTTGTCAATGTACTGTCCGTGGGACTTTTAGGCAAACTTGCTACTCAGAAATACGTAGCTGCGATTGTAGTAAAAGTAATGTGTACATAAATCATTAATCAGTAAATTGTTATGTTAAAAGGCAAAAATATAAATAATTAATTTAAAATTTTGTAACTACAAAAAAATGTAATGCTAAACAAATTTAAAGACATTTTAGACTGACATCTGTCTAAAAAAATTAGTAGGTTATAAAAGTAAAAATAAGAAACCTTACAAAAAATTTAATATTTGCTAACTCTTTTTTAATTTGTCCGAGACAGTAAATTTGGGATAGCATTTGCGAAACGGCAGTTGTAGCTATTATAATACTTTGGACATTATAGCTAATATATTCCAGTTGGAAATATGTGACATGAAATAACGTTAAAATTGCTTAAAAAACTATTCACGCATGTCCCACTTTTTTTCGGAAACAAGGGAATTGGTTTTCGGAGAACAATATGGCGTATAATTTACGTAGAAAAACGATTACCTGCCTAATATAAAGTATTAGTACTCAAAATCGCTGTACACGAAATATAAATTACTTTAAAAATTATGCAGAGCTCGCGGAAAATAAAACTATTGGTATCTGTTGGTAAATGTATTATATAAAGCCCGTGAATGCTTTTCTTTTCCGGCTGGTAATGCTTTAGCACAAATCCGATAGATGGCAAGCACAGCATGTCTGGAGCGAGGTCTGAGCCGCTTAGTTTGCTCAATAGATTGCGTCTTTGTACGGTTGACTGTTCTTCTGTTACTGGTTTGGAACGACACGAATTTGAAATATATTTCGTCCAATTATTAACGAAAATAATTCAACTATATTATGCAATATTTCTGTATGTTTTTGGAAGTAATATAAAGCGTGTATGGAAAGCATGGAGGAGAGGGGTGATAAGACGTGAAAAAAGGTTTTGAAAGTTGCTTTTCATTTGGATACGAATCGTTTTAATGTGCCTTTAATTTTGAACACCTATACATTTCTACTTTAGCACGAAGTTTTTTTTAACACAAAAAACCACTGTTTTATGGCCACATAAAATGAAATGTATTACTTAAATTAGGAACTCTTTTCTTATCGCGTAATTTCAGCTTGTCTAATGTGCGTCGGCAGTGCACTCAGAATAGTCAACATAACATTAGCTTTTGTTCGTTTGTGCATCAGCTGATACAGGATTTTGTAAATTGCACGTTGTTCGTTTGGAATAAGTTAAGTTGCCACTCACTGACTGTCAGAATCTGGCCAACTTACATGAAATGAAGTATAAAATATGGCTGAAAGGAAAAAGTAACTTCAAAAGTGCTTACTTTACCGTGAACTGCCTATAAGTACACAGGCTGTTCCTTTCATGTGGCCGNGAAAAAGTAACTTCAAAAGTGCTTACTTTACCGTGAACTGCCTATAAGTACACAGGCTGTTCCTTTCATGTGGCCGTACTCATCCTCTGATTGGCTGCACGAGGCTATGGGAACGGGCCTTGTGTCTCATTGGCTGCTGTGTGATGCGTTACTATTCCTATTGTCTGGGATGGCGGCAGGCAAGTCAGACTCCAGGCACTGAATGGCGAACGCTGTCGACGAGGCATTATGCCAAAATTGTAATTTACTAACAAAACAACGCATTTGAAGTGTTGCGTTGCGGTGTTGCAATATATGAAGTGCAAGTGGTGTAGAAATTTAAATTATTTCGAAGTAAAATTTTTTTTCAGGTGCCATTATATTTTAGTTTACCTAATCATGCTCAGTTTTCATAGGCAACTACACTAAAATATGTGATATAGAATTAAGAATTTGAATTTCAAATAACCAGCAACCAAAAATGCTGGAAAATAAATTTTCTGTGGCGATAGTTACTACCTTACATATACAAAAATCGCATTAGGGCTACATTTATGGGAGCCACACACACATACATTAATATAAATAAATGAAAATATTTTTAAATTTTCGATACAAATTAATAAACACATGCTTGCAGTGTTACAATATTTATCACATTCAAAATACTTTAAACACTCTTTTTAATGGCATTATTTAGTGGTTGTTATTAAAAAATGACGCGTACCACAAAATCTCTATAAATGTGCTGGAGGGTGGTGGANTGGCATTATTTAGTGGTTGTTATTAAAAAATGACGCGTACCACAAAATCTCTATAAATGTGCTGGAGGGTGGTGGACGGCAGAAGCCAGTTTTGACACCCCCGCCAAAAATTCCTTGATCCAGATCTACAACCACCCTTACAAATTGTAATTGCAGCTTATATATATAGAGAGTGTGGAATTTCGCGAATTCATTTGAGGACAAGCTAGACTTCAATCAGTNGGTAATTGCAGCTTATATATATAGAGAGTGTGGAATTTCGCGAATTCATTTGAGGACAAGCTAGACTTCAATCAGTTGTACATTTGCTTCCTTCTTCAATTATATTGCATCTTGTAAGCCATGCCCCAGACGAATATGAGGCAACAACTAACCTTCAAGTAAAAGAGGATGGAATCCCATGCTACTTGTTCTGGGGTAAAACTGAAGCAACTGCCAGTGAACAGCTGACTGCGGCTTGAGCACACAAACAATAAATTGTGGAGTCTAGCTGGTTACGAAATGATACCGTGAAATTTTCGGATCTCTACTTGTGTTTATGACTAGGGGTAGTGAAATTTCGCGAAAAGATTTCAAGAGGAGTTGTTTTTAAAAACACTGTAGTTTCGTTTGCCTATCTTGATTCACTAAATTAATTTTTGGCTCGTGTTAACTGCCTGCCCACGAATCTGAGAGGTCTGATTAAATGTAAAAACGCCTTCTCAATCAGACAACAACCAATGGTAACATACAAACTGCTGTTGGGTGCTTATAGTCTTGAAGGGTACCGTGCACTCGTATATTTTTTTTCACGATAAATCATTAGTCTATTTATAGCCGACTTGCGTGCAAGTTAGTGGAGGTGTGGAGGCTGTGTGTTGCAGTCCTGCTGATCCTGGCGTCTCAGCGCATCGAGAGTGTGATCTTCGACTGGTTCGGCTCGCCGGACGCAAAGAAGGCTCAGGTGCAGGTGGCAGAGCCACTCGATGTGACGACGAAGCGAGGCGCTGGGCCGTCCATCATCGAGTGCTTCATCCTGGCGTGGGTGTGCGGTTAGTTCGCTCCCTGGTCACGCCTACGTCCTCCCCACCTACCACTCATCACGCTCTCTCCGGCCTATCCGGTCATCGCTGTCCGCCATCAAGTGGGTGGGGCGTGGCTCTAAGCACCACCCTCCTCCTCCATCTTTCCTAGTAGCTCCTCCTCCTCGTCTCCAGCCTATCCGATTGCCGCTTTGTTAGGATTTCCCAGCCCCCACTACGAACTGGGTGGGGCATGACTATTCCCTTTCTTCCTCCACCATCTTTCCTGAATACTGTAAAGCTCCTCCTCTTTTTAAAGATATTCTTCAAGCAACATTCATTAGTTTTTTCATAAATCGATTATCGTTTGTGGCTCAATTTACAATAGAAATGAATTTGTATACTATGCTAAATATTTGGTTACATTACACACTGTCATATATTTCGAGGTGATACAAAATATTATTTAAGTCACTACGAAATGTTTGTTAAATAAAAAGAAATAGCTTACTGAACACTTGAAACAGTTTTGTAGCAACCACGTAACATTTTTGATATGACTGTAAAATATTTCGTAGTTTCTAACATAATTATTAATTTTAATGACTGAAATTCTCTTCCCAGGGTAGACACCAGATCCATTATAGTTTTGGGAGGACTGCCTGATTTGTACATATTAGTTATTCATAGGCGGCTAAGCCAGGCCGAAAGAGGAGTCGATCATTTGGAAGAGACCACTGAGGAGAAAGAGGCAGGACCTACTAAATCCAAGCAATTGACAACCTGTCGATTGTAATGGAACTTCCTGGTTTTCCAGGTTGACTCGGGAAAATGGCGTGGAGAAACGAGAAATTGAAAGTGTTATGCTATTGATGCCTTCNATAAATCGATTATCGTTTGTGGCTCAATTTACAATAGAAATGAATTTGTATACTATGCTAAATATTTGGTTACATTACACACTGTCATATATTTCGAGGTGATACAAAATATTATTTAAGTCACTACGAAATGTTTGTTAAATAAAAAGAAATAGCTTACTGAACACTTGAAACAGTTTTGTAGCAACCACGTAACATTTTTNATAAATCGATTATCGTTTGTGGCTCAATTTACAATAGAAATGAATTTGTATACTATGCTAAATATTTGGTTACATTGCACACTGTCATATATTTCGAGGTGATACAAAATATTATTTAAGTCACTATGAAATGTTTGTTAAATAAAAAGAAATAGCTTACTGAACACTTGAAACAGTTTTGTAGCAACCACGTAACATTTTTGATATGACTGTAAAATATTTCGTAGTTTCTAACATAATTATTAATTTTAATGACTGAAATTCTCTTCCCAGGGTAGACGCCAGATCCATTATAGTTTTGGGAGGACTGCCTGATTTGTACATATTAGTTATTCATAGGCGGCTAAGCCAGGCCGAAAGAGGAGTCGATCATTTGGAAGAGACCACTGAGGAGAAAGAGGCAGGACCTACTAAATCCAAGCAATTGACAACCTGTCGATTGTAATGGAACTTCCTGGTTTTCCAGGTTGACTCGGGAAAATGGCGTGGAGAAACGAGAAATTGAAAGTGTTATGCTATTGATGCCTTCTGATGGAGCTTCATATGTATGATGGGCCAACTTCAGAATTTCAATTAAGAACATTTCTGTGGTGCTATTTTAATCGGGAATAAATCCGGTTATGGGATCTGATACGAAAAAGAGTCAAAAATGGTCATCAGAAGAGACATGTNCGGATGGAGCTTCATATGTATGATGGGCCAACTTCAGAATTTCAATTAAGAACATTTCTGTGGTGCTATTTTAATCGGGAATAAATCAGATTATGGGATCTGATACGAAAAAGAGTCAAAAATGGTCATCAGAAGAGACATGTCGGGCAGAAAATGTAGCGTAGTNATTATGGGATCTGATACGAAAAAGAGTCAAAAATGGTCATCAGAAGAGACATGTCGGGCAGAAAATGTAGCGTAGTGGGTTGGAACCAGCATTTGGTGAGAGGGTTTTAGTTGTGAATCATAGGTGAGGCATATACATGTGTTTGTATACCTCTTAGATGTCTTAAGTATTTTTTTTTTNGTTTTAGTTGTGAATCATAGGTGAGGCATATACATGTGTTTGTATACCTCTTAGATGTCTTAAGTATTTTTTTTTTAAGTTTTGTTTCTAAATGTTGGACATTTTTAACAGGAATTCTGCATTCATCACCTGACTAGCATTNTTTTTTTTTTTAAGTTTTGTTTCTAAATGTTGGACATTTTTAACAGGAATTCTGCATTCATCACCTGACTAGCATTAAAAAAAATGAAAATAATTATTTTGGATTTAGATATATAAATTGGTGAGTGACAATTTTCCTTGTAATCACTCTGGAACTAATGTTAGAATACTTATTTTGTGACACAAAGCAATATAATTCATGGGAGTTGTTGATGGCAATGCATCGACCAAAGTAGTAAGCCTAAACTAATTTGATTTTGATCTGTTTACTGTGCTTAGCCATATGACATATCAGCAGTCAAAATTATTCAACAAACTAGTGGTGGAAAAATTTTGTTGATTCAGAAATAAACACACGCAAGTGAAAATATTTCCTTTTCTTGTCAAACCGCAATTCGAGTAAGGACAGTCAAAAACTAAGCACAACCCGGCCACAGAACAGTGTAACTTTTAGATCTTTGATAAGCAGCCATAGACCGAATAATGTCTGGAATAAGAAAAAATCTCGAAATCGAGCCTTAGTGTCTAATAACCATAGCAAATTGCAGGAACTNCGAATAATGTCTGGAATAAGAAAAAATCTCGAAATCGAGCCTTAGTGTCTAATAACCATAGCAAATTGCAGGAACTCTAACTATAAATTAGTAATACGACATAGTCAACAGTATTTCTGTTAGTTGTAGCTGATGCTGATTCATGTTGAACAACCCGTTTTTAAGAACAACCTTTGAAAAATTTGTTTGCTTGACTGCGCACATTTTAACATAAACGTAATACTGCCAGCACATTAGGGAAAGAATTGTATTGCTATTTCTTGACACTTTCATTAGTNTTTTAACATAAACGTAATACTGCCAGCACATTAGGGAAAGAATTGTATTGCTATTTCTTGACACTTTCATTAGTGTCCGTTTATTTTAATTGTAGGGCAATAAACACTTTTATTTTTATTTTATACATATTAAAGTATACTCCCATTGGTGTCAATTGAAGAACACTTGAATAATACTTATTAGGTTCATATCTAAATATATTAAAAGGGCTTGTAAAAAACAAGCAGGGCCTCAACAGCGAGCCAACTTCAGCAACATTATTTGCCACGACAAGTTGTAGCAATAGTGCGGTGCAGATAAGTTGGTATGTACTCTCAGAAGCAAAGTAACTGTGGNCAGGTAAGTTGGTCTGTACTCTCAGAAGCAAAGTAACTGTGGGTTCCGTGAGCCAGGATGTTGGCCAGAGGTCAGAGGTCAGGAGAGACACGATGGCTGCTGTCCGGTGAGTACTTCCTGCGGGGAACGTCCTACTACAAAGCTTTGACTCCGGCCGCGATCTCACGGTTCAGTGGAGATGTGGAGCGAGGAAATGTCCGCCAGTTACCCTGGCTTCCCTCTCCCGTGTTCAGGTCGTCAAATAACGGAGCGAGCTCCGAGAACACTGGTCGTTGGGTCCCGCCAGCACACGGGTTTTTATCCTCACCAGATGTCTGTCGAAGGTCGCGCACGAACTCTGCACATATAGGTAGTGCCCCTATCACTATAGAGACCATATCATCTCTCGCAATACTTGAGCGCCAAGCTAGACATAATGAAACGTAAGGTTAGTTTCTCAGGTGACATTAACACCTGTTTTTCGCGAAAATACTTTTGCTCAAGCTAGACTTACACTGTTTACGCCCAAGCTTGCACATTCGCTTTGGCTATTGGCTGCGTGTCTCTGTCAGAAGTCACTTTCTACTCGACTGGGCCAACCGGAATAAAGGTACCCTGGCACTGAACGTCCGTGATTGGTTGGCAGNCCTGGCACTGAACGTCCGTGATTGGTTGGCAGACACTTAGGACACGTGCGGGCTAAAACCATCCAACCGCGACAATGGTTCTGAACTAACGTGTTTTGGAGTTCCAGTTGTGGAATCTTTTCGCGAAAAACAGGTGGTCCTAGTCATTAAGGTGGGTTTGCGATTAAATGCTNCCGCTTTGGCTATTGGCTGCGTGTCTCTGTCAGAAGTCACTTTCT
Organism: Clitarchus hookeri; assembly: GCA_002778355.1. Taxonomy (NCBI): domain Eukaryota; kingdom Metazoa; phylum Arthropoda; class Insecta; order Phasmatodea; family Phasmatidae; genus Clitarchus; species Clitarchus hookeri. The sequence goes on along the minus strand of NQII01007942.1, from coordinate 49,779 downwards.
ACTCGACTGGGCCAACCGGAATAAAGGTACCTTGGCACTGAACGTCCGTGATTGGTTGGCAGACACAGGACACGTGCGGGCTAAAACCATCCAACCGCGACAATGGTTCTGAATAACGTGTTTAGGAGTTCCAGTTGTGGAATCTTTTCGCGAAAAACAGGTGGTCCTAGTCATTAAGGTGGGTTTGCGATTAAATGCTGAAGAATTAATACTTGTACTTAAGACACATTAAGTACACGGAAAACGAGTTTTGCCGTTTACGATTGATCTAGCAGATGTTAAGTCTAGCCAATCAGAATCGTAGGAAACCGAAATAGCCGATATACCCTCGAAAAATGGACAAGAGTGAAGATTATTTACATATATTTAATTATTTGTGGTTACAGCTTGTGTAATCGTTTTGAAAAACTCGCGATATCTTGTAAAAGGGGATACCGATTACAACATTTGTCAGTCACGTCAATAACATCTTCGAAGAACGCAAACATGAGGAACAGTTCTCTAAACATAAGAGAATTCTGTCACTCTATTAAATAATTCACTGGAGCTGCTTTTCTGTCAATACGACTGCCATAAACGACGTGGATAGGATTTGAGGTTAGAGCATGGTTTAGTTAACAAGTGCTTTGAGAAGTTTCTAAACGTCGTCTAACTAATTTTTAATGCAATTTGATTAAATTCAAATTGATAAAAATGGGGTGGAGTGGAGAGATTTGGGTGGCTTTCAAAATCGAGGTCTTGAGAGCTGATGAGCGTGAAATGAGATGAGTATGGAGCAGTATTGGAATGCAACTGAAGGGGAAACTGGACATCCCCGAAAAAACCCAACGACAAGCGTCATCGTCCGCCACGATTCCCACGTGCGAAAATCCGGGAGCGACCCCTTCAGGAATTGAACCTTGTTCACCTAGGTGAGAGGCGAGTAGCCTGACCACTATACCAAATAAATAAAACCATTTTATTAATATAAAACTGCTTGTCTTTTGTAGATTAAGATTTAAACAAATACGTTTATCAGTACTGCCCATGTGAGTTGGATAGTTGTGGTGTGGGTGGCACATGCGTAGAGGACGGTAATCAGCGGCCTAGCTCGTCTGTAGTGTGTTGCGTGTGGCTGGTAGAGACAAAGATGTGACTGCGCAGGACTGATCTGGAGCGAGGTGAAGCAGCTGTGGGACGTGGGACTGGAGGAGTACGCCAACGACATGTGGAACGTCATCGACTTCGTGACCAACTCGCTGTACGTGGCCACCGTAGCGCTCAGGGTGGTCGCATACTACCAGGTATGTCCACTACAGACAACTCTGCCCTGTCCAATCCCGTCTTTACGATTTCCTCCTGTAAGCCGACAATAGGATGCACCAACTAGTGCTGTCAATTTATGCTTTTCAAACACGTGTAGTATATTACAAACAAATTAGTGTGAAGGTTCATGTAGAACACCGCGCTTACTAAATTGTTTTTTGTGATGAGACAGTAGTTACAAACTTCACGATTTAAATTCAGAAAATAAAATTTTATTCCGATATATTGAAAACACAATATCACGAACGTTAAAGGTTAACAATACATTTNGTGGTCGCATACTACCAGGTATGTCCACTACAGACAACTCTGCCCTGTCCAATCCCGTCTTTACGATTTCCTCCTGGAAGCCGACAATAGGATGCGCTGTCAATTTATGCTTTTCAAACACATGTGGTACATTAAAAACAAATTAGTGTGAAGGTTCATGTAGAACACCACGCTTACTAAATTGTTTTTTGTGATGAGACAGTAGTTACAAACTTCACGATTTCAATTCAGAAAATAAAATTTTATTCCGATATATTGAAAACACAATATCACGAACGTTAAAGGTTAACAATACATTTGGTTTATAATATAACATATTGTATGTATATTAAAATAAGTCTTTTGATATGTTAGTACATTACTTTTAACCAACTTCTAACATAAAAACAATGTCATAAACTTATGGAAAATTACAATTTTTTTTTAAAAGTAAAACATTGGGTTTGATGTAAAGTACNTAAAAGTAAAACATTGGGTTTGATGTAAAGTACAAAAAATTCAAATGCAAGGCATTTCTTTATTGACACACGTGATTTTGACAGGTCATTTGGCAGTTATTCAGCCAATACTGGGAACATGTACAAAAATTTAAAATCAGTCTATCTTATTAATAATCTATGCTCTGTACCTGTGTTGTCAGCCCACTGAACACAGACGAGGGAGACAGATATATTTTTATTTTGCAAGTATCCCCCGTTAGCTCATAAGTTTCCCTCAGGGTCAAAGAGTTATACGTATTGATATGAGCTGAATCCACTTATAATAAGAACACGCAAAGGAATGAAAGTATTTTGTAGAAGGGAAAGCTAAGAAGAAGATGACTTATAGAAAGAGTAAATAAAAGTATTTAATTTCCATCTCAGTAGTTATAACACTGTTGCATATAATTTAAGACATGAGGCCAACGGAAGAAAGGGTGGTAAGGAAGGTTAGAGAGAGAGAGATCATNGTTAGTACATTACTTTTAACCAACTTCTAACATAAAAACAATGTCATAAACTTATGGAAAATTACAATTTTTTTTTTTAAAGTAAAACATTGGGTTTGATGTAAAGTACAAAAAATTGAAATGCAAGGCATTTCTTTATTGACACACGTGATTTTGACAGGTCATTTGGCAGTTATTCAGCCAATACTGGGAACATGTACAAAAATTTAAAATCAGTCTATCTTATTAATAATCTATGCTCTGTGCCTGTGTTGTCAGCCCACTGAACACAGACGAGGGAGACAGATATATTTTTATTTTGCAAGTATCCCCCGTTAGCTCATAAGTTTCCCTCAGGGTCAAAGAGTTATACGTATTGATATGAGCTGAATCCACTCATAATAAGAACACGAAAAGGAATGAAAGTATTTTGTAGAAGGGAAAGCTAAGAAGAAGATGACTTATAGAAAGAGTAAATAAAAGTATTTAATTTCCATCTCAGTAGTTATAATACTGTTGCATATAATTTAAGACATGAGGCCAACGGAAGAAAGGGTGGTAAGGAAGGTTAGAGAGAGAGAGATCATNCACTGTTGCATATAATTTAAGACATGAGGCCAACGGAAGAAAGGGTGGTAAGGAAGGTTAGAGAGAGAGAGATCATGATAAAGAAGGAACTCACCTGGTCTCACACTCTGGCCTCGCCGCCTTGAGGTGGACGTCGCCGCACCTGGTCTGGCGGCTGACCTCGCCCCTTGACAATCGCCGACTGCCCCGACGACCTTCCTCGCAGCCCAGTCCAACATCACGCCCCTCCACGTGTGTGGATTGACGTAATGCATTGTGGTTGGCTCCCGTTGTGCACTAGAGGCGGAGTCTGCTCGTAGTTTGTTATAATTATCCAGGAGTGTCCTGATTGTTGCTGGAACCGCATTTCCTGGTGTTCTTTGCACATTGCTATGACAGTTTAGACATTCCACTCCGGCTCGCTGTTATGGTTTTATAGTTTACTAAACTCGTCTGTGGCCTCCTTCACAGCTATTGTTTTGACAGATGGTGCACAACGGGACCGTGCATAACAGTATGCTCATTTACGTATAATTTTTCGAAAAGACCAGCGTTTCCTATTTCAAAAAGTCTAATATGAGTGGATACTAGTTCTAAATGCCATGTTCATGCATTTAACCGCGTGATTACCCATGATTTCAAACTACATTGTTTTGGACATTAAAAGCAGCGCAACAGCGGTGTAGTTTCGGGACTCTACAGATTACTACGCATCTGTCAATAAGTTTTCTACCACATGTTGACTCAATAGGCAGAGACCCGGATATTTCGCAAATTCATTTCAGGATTATCTAGAATTCAACTACGATTAATGAGATCGCAATTATTTAGACACTCCCTGAACGACTCTGCACCAATGAAGAACTTGCAAGAAAACAAGGACCGAATCCCATGCTACCTGGTCTGGGCTGAAACTGGAGAAACAGTCAATAAAGAAATGAATGAAGCTCGACTAAACAAAGGATTGTGGAGTGTAGCGTGATGCCGTATGAATCTGCGAGATCTCCGGTTCTCTATCCACCGGTCAACACAGCAGAATCCAAGTAATGTGAAGTTGTATGTGAATCTGACGGCACAGCGAAATCATATTAACCTTGTACCATCTCCATACACGAATATCTTNATGTGAAGTTGTATGTGAATCTGACGGCACAGCGAAATCATATTAACCTTGTACCATCTCCATACACGAATATCTTTAGGAGTGGTGGTTGATGTGCCCGGCCTGCAGTGACAAGTTCCTGATACTGGCCTGGAACCTGGCTGAGTGATGGTTATCTCTGGTTGCAGGTCCAGAAGGNATGTGAAGTTGTATGTGAATCTGACGGCACAGCGAAATCATATTAACCTTGTACCATCTCCATACACGAATATCTTCAGGAGTGGTGGTTGATGAGCCCGGCCTGCAGTGACAAGTTCCTGATACTGGCCTGGAACCTGGCTGAGTGATGGTTATCTCTGGTTGCAGGTCCAGAAGGAGATGGAGGGGAAGGAGCCGCGGATAGACCTGCCCCGAGAGGAGTGGGACACCTGGGACCCCATGCTCATTTCCGAGGGCCTCTTCTCCGCAGCCAACATCTTCAGGTGAGCGAGGCCCTGCTTAATACTTCAGTCCTGCCGCAGGACTGAAGTACTGCCAGGACCAGTAAACACTTTAAACATTTTGCCCGTGTACCATATGGGCAACAACGTATAAGTGCTGCCTCAGTTTTAGTATCTCATATATCGACCTACTTAATTTCAATCTTTAGTTTGAAAAGCAATGAATACGAAACAAAATATTCGTCTTTTAAAATATATTTTTCGGCAGAATAAAACCGCTCAAATTTGAAAGACGTTGCTGATCATGATTAGCTTACAAACCTTAGCTACAATTTTGGCATCTGTAAAGCTTGCCAGACCCTTTAACAGAATGGACCAATAAGAGATATTCACCGATACAGCTGGTGAACGTTGTTTGGGCAAGAGAAATGAAGATGTGACGTAAGCAAAGTGCAACGGCCTTTGAAATGAAAGTGATGATTCGAATACTCACTTTCGCCCAATGTTGAAAGTGTTAACACTTTGAGACCAGAGCATATTTCCTGGCAACAACGACAAGCTAGAAGTGAGTACCCTATTGTATATCCACTACTGCAGGAACACCGTCTCTATTGGCCTGTATATTTCCCCTAACGAGCTTCATATTGGTCTTAATTAAACAGGATGGGCCTACCATGGTGACAAGTTTCATTATTAGCTGGCTACTGGCCAATGAATTGGCGAGCTGATTGTGCAACACCGATATGTAGACCACGATATCTGTGAAGTGTTGTTTGTCTGTGGGTTGCAGCTCGCTGAAGCTCGTGTACATATTCTCGGTGAACCCGTACCTGGGTCCACTGCAGGTGTCTCTCAGCCGCATGGTGCTCGACATCATGAAGTTCTTCTTCCTCTATGTGTTGGTGCTCTTCGCCTTCTCCTGCGGTGAGTGGTTCAGCTGCTTCATCTGGTGCACAATCCAGACACCACAGGCGGATAATGAACTGTCGTGGTGTATGATCAGAGGAGAGTCTCTGTGCTCACAACAGTGCGAATACATGACAAGAGCTTCATTGCCTAATGCAGTTTGTTTCTTCCCTGTGAGGAACTTGATCTGTGGACATTTCTGCAGCTCTGAATTAGAAGAGATTTGGGCGGCTCTTAACAACGAGGTCTTGTGAGCCGATGAGGGTGATTGAGGTGAGTATGGAACAATGCCGGAATGACAGGGAGGGGGAAATGGGAGATCCCCGAGAAAACCCACCCATCAATGGCATCTTCCGGCACGATTCCCACATGGGAAAATCCTGTGACCTGGCCAGGGATTGAACCCGGTTCGCCTTGGTGGGAGGCGAGCAGGTTAACCGCTCAGCCACTACTGTCCCTTTCTGCAGCTTTGGTTTGTGAGTGGTTTTCCCAATATCGTCCAAGCACTAAGCACATATTTCATTGGCTGCATGAACGAAGTAAGTCTTTAGACAGTATGAGTACAGTAAAACCAAAATTTTACTTGGTTGCGACACATATGAAACCATAAATTAATGCGGTACGTAAAAGGTTAATTTCGCAAATTCTTTCGGCCTCGACGTACACCCGTATGTTCCTTTCATCATTAAACCACAGTTGTTTGGACACAAAAACTGCGAATCTTCATCCAGTAGTAAACAGGAATAAATGTTGTGATGTATCATATGTAACCAAATCGAATTTAAAAAGAATCTTCTCAACATGGCAGCAGTCAATTAATTAACAGTTGTGGCCCGAGCATGTCTAATTAAGAAGTCTAGGCCGCTGCTAAAATAATAAACGAAAATCACACTCCTTTAATGACGTAGTAAGAGAACTGCATATTTAGCATTATCATCCAGTAAGAGATTCAGCTTCAAAAAATGGTGCATTTGTACTGGTTTTGTAATTATATCACAGTTCCCTTGACACATTATCCACAGCATTATAGGCAATAACTAACGATAGGACTACCCAGTCGAGTCCAATCAAGGCACAGCGGAAAATACATCCTCACTGCTGCAGAAGCCAATAAACAACCGGTACTGACATGGGCCTATATAAAATTTACGGTTCTGTGAGGACTCTTTATTTCACCATTGAAAAATTTCACTGCCCTTACCAGCACAGTATGTTATAACGAACACACTGAGTTGTATGCTGCGCCTAATCAAATTGGTAACAACGGGAGAAAGTACTCCCATTTTGAAAGTTAAATTAAAATGGTCAGGTTAACATTCGTTAATACTGAAATGACTTTTTTTTCTTTCTGTTTTTTAATGTATGTAAGTATTGGGATCAGAAAATGTATAGGATATTTGCTTTTTTAATAATTTCACAGTTTCACTTGACCGATGCATGAATAAAGTGATGCGACCCTTGGTAATGTAAATATTCCATATGGTGGGAAAACACACGATGTGCTACAGGTCGATCTTGAGCAGGTCTTTCAAAATTGCTCAGTTCACGGTGAACTGCCTGTGGATGTCTTACATACCAGCTCTCATAGCAACTGGTGTACCTGCTCGTTCGTCTGACTTGACATACAATTAAGGATTCTCCGCCTTTGTACTTTTGTATTTTTACGTAGCGCTCTTAGCCACAATGACCTTTCCGTCGCTACGACCTCCCAATCAGTGCGGGGGAGGGATCACGTCCTCTCATCGCAGGTGTCCCAGCTTAGCACCTGAGTTGACCGGACACAAAGCCCCAACCTGATTCACAATTACAGCAAACAGCACCTTACCACAAGCTTCTAAGACCCTCGTACTCAGCTACCAAGCGTGTGATCTGGCCAGGGTTCTATCCATGCCTCTAGTGTCTCTCCAGAAGCTGGTTGCCACTCATCGCCCGGTCTTTCTTTAAGAGGAGGAACCTCTCCAGATCTCCTCCAGCACGAGCCCGCCTCTATGTTATCGGAACACCAGAGAGAACCTCTGGTGGGGCCGAACCGATCAGCCCGTGCTCCCGTTTATTTTCCATGGCACTAGTGAATTTTCAATGACCAACCGCTCAACATACGGCGAGCACCATGTGAACAGAGGCAGCCCCTTCCACCCGTTAGTGCACCAGGGGACACACTACAGTTGTGGTCGAGGACACTTCAAAGCCTCACGCCGGGCATAAGACTTACACCGATTACAGGCTGGTTCCCCGGCCAGCATCCCACCACTGAACTGCCCACCAGAAGACAGAGGGCGAACAGACTTGACAGAAGCTCCTACAATAACAGTATGGACGCTGTGTGAGGGAATATGTGCTGTTTCAGGGTTGAACCAGCTTCTGTGGTACTACGCCGACATGGAGAAGCAGCGCTGTCCCAACGCCACCAGCACTATCGACCCCAAGAGCCCCAGCGACCCTGATGCCTGCACCGTCTGGAGGAGGTTCGCCAAGTGAGTCTCAACGGCGACCTCCCTTGCTCGTGCTGAGTCTCACACACTCCTCCAGCCTAAATGCAAAACTTTTCTCAAACCTTGAGATGTGAATAAACTTGACTAAATTATTACTGTTGGTATAGTTTAATTGAAGCGTTTTGATCGGCAATCAAAGTCGACGTTTTGAGAGCCGATGAGGGTGAAGCGAGGTGAGTATAGTGCAGCGCCGGAATGAAAGAGCAGGGGAAACGGGAGATCCTCGAGTAAACCCGCTGACCAGTCAGTTCGTTGGCACGCTTCCCACGTGCGAAAATTCGGGAGTGTTCTCGCCGGGAATTCAACCCGGTTTGCCTTGGTGGAAGGCGAGAGCTCTAGCTGCTTCCTGTTATTCAGTTTTCTCTTCATTGCTTACAATATTTACAATTAACATTTAGAGTATTTAAAATATGGTTTTGAGTATGTAAAAAAAACTATAATTTATTGTATATGTAATTTTAACCAATCATTAATTCATCATGTTTAGTAAAACATAAAATATTTATAAAATGCTTTCATCAGCAAGATGTCATATATACATTTTATATTGTATGTAATTAAGATATTGTACGCTGCACTCTACAAAAAAATTTCGCTAAATATTTATGAGACGCCAGACTTCAGACATGTATGTATAAAAGTCACGTTTTTATTGGGTCACAGTTTATAAGAAGGGCCAATGATTTTCACGAAAATATTTCATGACCATTTTTATTTTTCATAATATTTTACCTTATCTCCACTTTCGTAATTTGACAACGTACGAGTTAAGCGTTTATAATGTTTTCCATCATATCACAGACGTACAATACTATTCTAATTCTGATTGGCGAGTCAATTAAGAAAATGTCTTATAACGAATACACGTAGACAATCGTAACTAATATTATAAATGCGAAAGTGTGTTTGTTTGTTTGTCCTTTCACGTCGCAACGGAGCAACGGATCGACGTGATTTTTTGCACAGAGATGGTTGGAGGGCCGGGAAGTGACACAGGCTACTTTTCTATACCGAGAAAATGACATCGTTAATAAAATGAATACTAACATTTTGAAAGAGGTGCAAGGAGAAACAACAGAGTATTTGTCAGTAGACACAGTCCTGGACACAGAACAGAGCACTTCATATCCTGTAGAGTTCCTGAATTCTTTAGAGTGGTCAGGTGTGCCCTCACTTAAGCTCCAATTACAATTAGGCGTTCCTGCCACGCTTATGCGAAATTTAGATGCACCGCGATTATGTAACGGGACGAGGCTTCGCGTCACACGACTTGGGCGGAACATAATTGGTGCAACTATTCTGACAGGAGTAGGAAAGGGTGAGAACGTAATCATCCCCCGGATCCCTATAATCCCCACAGATCTCCCATTCCAATTCAAAAGGCTGTAATTGCCTCTCAAGCTTACTTTTGCTATTACAATAAACAAGGCGCAAGGGCAAAAATTGCAGGTAGTGGGGGTGCTCTTGGAAAACCCGTGCTTCTCTCATGGCCAGCTCTATGTCACATGTTCGCGTGTGCCCAATGCCCAAAATCTCCACATCTAGGCTCTAGATGGAAAGACTTACAACATCGTCTACAGTAACGTCCTAAAAAAGTGCTCTGTTCTGTGTTTATGATCAGTGTCTGTCTACTAACATATACCGTTATTTCTCCCTATAAGTTTGTTACTATAACCACGCGAGCGAAGCCGCGGGTAAAAGCTATAAGCAATATAAATCTGCTGATATGCCCGTAGGCATCGTGAGTGAAAATCTTTTCGCTAAAATCAGATGTCCCTAATTATAACGCACGCTGGCGAGTAGTCGTTATTCAGGGAAAAAAACAAACCCCCTACTCACTGTTCTGGGGTGAAAATGCCCACTCACTGAGTCAGCATCAAATAAGCAAACAGCTCATACTTGAGTGTGTATAAGGGGCCACGGTGGCTGAGCGGATAGTCTGCTCGTCTCCAACAAAGGCGAACCAGATTCAAACTCCGGCCGGGTCACTTCCAGATTTTCGCAAGTGGGAATCGTACCGGACGATGCCGCTGGTAAGCGGGTTTTCTTGGTGATCTCCCGTTTCCTCCGCCCTTGAATTCCCGCGCTGCTCCATTCTCACCTCATATCACCCTCATTGGCTCTCAATACCTCGATGCTAACAGCCTCTCATTTCTCTCAACTCTAAACTTGAGTGTATATAGGACTGTGCAGTCTAGTCTACATGTCACTGTCCCCACGAAATCTTTCTGTCCCTAGTTACATATGATATGCGACATATTATTGGTACAACAAGTGTTAGATATAAATGAGATGTGTGAAGTGTGAGTGAGTGTGGGCGATGTGTGGTGGCACGCAGCTTGTTCGAGACGACGCAGACGCTTTTCTGGGCCGTGTTTGGCCTCATAGACCTGGACAACTTCGAGCTGGCGGGCATCAAGAGCTTCACGCGCTTCTGGGGCATGCTCATGTTCGGCACCTACTCCGTCATCAACATCGTGGTGCTGCTCAACTTGCTTATCGCCATGATGAACCACTCCTATCAGCTCATTTCCGTAAGTTCTGTAAGTCAACCTGGCGGTAGGCCCCCGTCTGCCTCTTCGGTGTGTGCGTGTGTGTGTCTCTCTCTCTCTACCTCTCTCTGTTTCTCTCTGGTGTGGAGCATGCCGGTCCGTGAGTGTCGTGCTTTGCCTCGTGTTGGGAGAACTCCACGACTGCAACTCTGCGCAGACTAGAATTCAAACACATGTATGTTCAACTGGATCACACTCCATTATACGCTCCCTGGATATATTTGAGGTCGTGTCTCAATTTAAACAGTACTCTCGAAAAAGAGAGCACTCTTTCACACAACCTGGCGAGAGCACTACTTCGCGCTCTCTTGCGCTCTTTCTCTGTCGAATCAGACGACCACTCTCTATCTCTCTGACATCACGCAGGAATTACAGGTACGGACTTCTGCCTTCGTATTTTTCCGCAGCGCTCTTAGCCTCTCGGCCTTTCAGCGCTTCAACCGCACAATCGGCGGGGGAGAGGGGTCACGTCCTCTCATCGCAGGTGTCCCAGCTTAGCACCTGAGCTCGCCAGATCCAAAGCCCCAACCTGAATCTCAAGTACAGCAAAAGCGCACCCTTCCACACATCGCGCAAGACAGCTGAAGCCAAAGAGCGCGAAATCTTGTTAAGCTGAAATCAACGGCCATAGCTATTGGAAGTACTTTATGTGTATTCAAAGAGTCGCGGGTTTGGTCCGGAAATCTACTGTAAGTTCATTCAAACGCTGAAACAACAAAACAAATATGGCGCGTCGTCAGAGAGTGTGAGAGAGCGCCAGCGAGAGCGCATCTTCCTGCGCTCGCCCTTTCGCACTCTCTCTGACGTATGATGACCAGAGAGCGTTCTCTCTGACGTATGATGACCAGAGAGCGTTCTCTCTGACGTAAGTATGACGTATTCGAGAGCACCAGAGAGCGCTCTCAGGTTTCGTTGACACACGACCTGTGGCCATATCGCGACAATTCACAAATAACCAGAAGACACTGATCAAGGTTTAAACACTTTTTATTATAAATAAATAAAAAAATTTTTTAATGAGTAGCAATTATTCAACAGACTAGTAAATTCACAGCTGTTAATGACTATTGATCACAATAAATAACCATATACTAAGCAAGAGTATGAATCTAATAAAACATGCCACTAACTTGGAGTTCCAAAGAAAAAACACATACCATATATAAGATATACCTTAGCTCCATTTCAACATGAAGTTAAATTACAACTATCCAAAACTTTACTTTACCAAAACACCTTTAAACAGGTGCATTATTTCTCGAATCTAGAGTACTGTTTAGCGCCTCTTTGATTATATATAAAAAACACAGAAAGGAGGGCAGCAAGAGATTGCCCATCAGAGCCTCCGTTTCTATAAAGCACAATTAAGAAAACTATTTGAAACAATTACAGTGGGAGGCGGTCTTGCAACTGTCAAAGCTCCAGCCGATAAAAAAATTATCACAATAAACAAGACGGAATACAATTGAAAATAATTAAGCCCTAAAGCGATGCAGTCGTGGAAACAGTGGGAACAATAAACATTTTAATGAACTTGGGCGGCGTAGAGAGGACGATCACAACACGTTAAAAAAAGGACACACCGCAATAGTTAAGCCGAAACAGAATTTGGAAGGGCACTACTGCACACGCAAGGTACTACACAACCATGCCACACAAATTACATAACATTTAAAGAACGCTAATGCAAACTTTAATGTTTTCCACGACTCACAGGNTAAAGCGATGCAGTCGTGGAAACACTGGGAACAATAAACATTTTAATGAACTTGGGCGGCGTAGAGAGGACGATCACGACACGTTCAAAAAAGGACACACCGCAATAGTTAAGCCGAAACAGAATTTGGAAGGGCACTACTGCACACGCAAGGTACTACACAACCATGCCACACAAATTACATAACATTTAAAGAACGCTAATGCAAACTTTAATGTTTTCCACGACTCACAGGTTTAAGTACCCCGCCGCTCTCAGCGGACTAGTAGAACTGTCAGCTCAATGACATCATCGCGGTGTTGACCTCAGCTGGACGCGGAAAAGTGCGGCTACGTCATGCAGTGCAGAACGGCGATTATGCATCAGTCAGACGGCGTAAGGCAGCAGGCGTAAGGAAAAGCAGCCGGAGTAGAAGCGGGCAAGGCCTTCAATAAACTACCACGGCCAATAAACAATGATGACGGGGGGAAGGAAGTGAGAGAGAGCAGAAAGAAGAAAGGAGGGGACCCCAGCCAAGCAAAGAGTACAACCTGTTTTTCTTTCTGACTTGTTAGTCGTTAGTCCTAGTGTTAGTCGTTACCTACCTCTCCTATGCTTGGGGCCGCGGTGGTGTAGCGGTTAGACTGCTCGCCTCCCGCCAAGGTAAACCGGTTTCAATCACCGGCCGGGTCACTCCCGGATTTTCGCAAGTGATAATCGTGCCGGACGATGTCGTTGGTCGGCGGGTATTCTCGGAGATCTTCCGTTTCCCCCACCCTTCGTTTCCAGCGCTGCCCCATCCTCACCTCATTTCACCCTCGTCGGCTCTCAAGTGCCCGTTGTTAACAGCCGTCCAGATATCTCAACTCAAGTCTCCAACGCTGTGGAGGGCATGCCAAACGAACTGTATTCCAGAGACAAAATACATTACAACTACACAACTGTTTTAAGAATATTCTCACTCCAAATACTAACGCAAATTTTGCAGGCTACCACCATTCGGGAATGCACTGAGAGACCACTGCTGAACCACGATTACTGCCAGTAAAATGTGTTAACCTCTTCTCACGGAGGAAAGGACCAATGAATAACAAGGTATAGAGCCGAGTGCGTGTGAGTGTGGAGGCCAGAAATATCGCGATATTTCTGGATGTGTAATTGATAAACTTGTGCAAGGAAGACCAGGACATAACTCCGTGCTGCCTGGTCTGGAGTGTAAGAACTGGCTACTCACTCCGGCGACAGCCAGCAGACAACTAGATGAACCTTGCACGTACAGAGGACTTCGTAGTTTAGCCTAGCACTGGACATGTGGAACTCTCCCATCCCTGGTTGCACTTCTGTCTGTATTCTGCTGGCATGTTGTCTGCTTCTCCAGTGGTGCCAGCTGCTCGTGCGGTCAGTTATATAAAATACGCAAATACGCAAAAGAAACATAGCGTTAAGCGTCTCTTAGTGTCGCTGATTAGCCGCGTGAGATTCTGATAATAAACCTTACGTCTGATTGGGTAATTTATGACATATTCATCCCTATTGGCTGGGCTACTACGAGGCTAACATGGGAACTTTTATACTGTGTGCATGCCTGGACTGCAAGAAACTACAGTATATGGTTCCCGAACCACAAGGAAATGTCGTACAGCGTGGTTCATCCCGAGGGAACCGCTACATACAGCATGTAGGTATGTTCATGTTGGGATAATTAATGGATAGCCCAGTCATATTAGGGGTTTCACCTCGGAATGAAAGATAATAAGCTGTAAATTGGTATAAGCCTTTGTTTTGTCGTTCTTAATGTTGTCTCAAAAGTCACCAATGTTATCGTGTCCGCGTCTTAAGATATTGAAGGTCAAAGGTCATAAAAAT
>NQII01007942.1:0-35553 GCA_002778355.1 Clitarchus hookeri | reverse complement strand
AACCGATTTTTATGACCTTTGACCTTCAATATCTTAAGACGCGGACACGATAACATTGGTGACTTTTGAGACAACATTAAGAACGACAAAACAAAGGCTTATACCAATTTACAGCTTATTATCTTTCATTCCGAGGTTGACCCCTTTTTTTACCTAATATGACTGGGCTAGGAGTTCATTAATTTTAAGGTAAAGTTTTATGGGTTTATGTACCCTGTAATATTTACTCCCCAGTAAACGTATAATGTCCTTAGAATTGCATTGCAAGCCACTTTCAGTTTCCGAAGCCTGGTTGCATAGTTAATATGTTTTGGTGGCGTCCGTTAATTGAAACTGTTTATTTTCTTCGCTCACTGTGTTTGCAAAGACTTTTGAAAGTTTCGATAACAGTTCCTCAGTATGTTTGCTGTTGAACAATTATACGCCTATTATGTCGTGTTCAGGTTGTTTTCACGCACGTGTGTGAAACTACGAAAATATTTGTAGTATAAATTACAGGAGCCTCGTTTGAGAAATCCTAATCCTATCCTAACTTAAGGAGTCTTCACATTTCCTATAAATACTGTGTTATAGACTTGTAGGTTCTTTATTGTTTGATATTGGAATTAATTCCTTTAAGAAATTTTGCTAACGCTAATTTTTTTGGAAATTATTCACAGGATATTTATAATTCAAGTCCTTTAATTTTTTAATTGGCCAATGTTATTTATTATCTGAGACAATTACTCTGCCTATCTGAGACTAAACGAAATTGTGTTTGTTAAAATATCAAATAATTTTGAAAGTCATAAGTATCAATAAATTAATTTTAAATATATTTCATGCTGTGTGGGTAGCAATGTGAAATCGTAAGCGCTTCCAAACCCAACCAGCAAACAAGATCCGAGCCCTAATAAGGAAGATCAATCTCTGTCGCTTACATACTTATTAGCTCAAATAACCAGTCCCCCCCTGCTATCTGCAGATAACCAGCCACCCAACACTTGGCTTAAGTATACTAGTATGTTACGTGGCAAGGCGTTACTAGTGAAAACAATATTAAGGGTAATTTTTTGTCGCCCATTCTAGGATGATTGTGTAACATGTCTCTCTCTCTTTTCTGGGAAGGACATCGTTAATAGCACATCGCAATGTTTAACGTCAGTGCATCCTAAAAATTTGAAATGGCTGCGCAATTGTATGCTGATCTGCGCGTGTATGTGCGTTTGTGCATGTGTGTTACTCCTTGGTGTTTGGGAGTTCGTTCATCCGACGTAGGTAGATACTTTCATGTCATAGATAGTTCAGAAAATTTTGAATACTACCTCAAAAAAGTTTTGCAAATATTGTCTATGGAGAACCAAACATAAATGTTACATTCCCTGGTATTTTACGCTGTGTTCGCACTGAAGCATGGAATTTACTACAAAAAAATTTTGGAGAGACGAAAAAAATTATAGAATTAGTCTGGCTTTTAATAAAAATGTCTGATTTAGTTTCTTAATATTTCCGAATACTAGTTTTATCACACGCCATGGAAAGCTCCCAGCCAATAAATGCCACACGTTTAATCCTCAGATAAATAAACTATAACTCAAATAATGGCCTAACGTGTTTGTTTTCGAATACTAATTTTGCACTTGAACTAATGTATTTAGTGTCCGCTTTTTATCAGTGATGGTTGTGGGTTTTGAAATGCCTTTCATATTGATGTTATTTTTATATTTGATTAAGTGTTTTTCGTTTAAGATCATTTATATTTGTTTGTTTTAAGTATATGATTTTGTTGGTAATTAGAAAAACCGTGTATGTTTAATTTACTCAGCCTATGCGTTGATGTGTGTATCACATCAATGTTTCCTAGTGTCATGAATTCTCTCAAACGTTTTATCCGAAAAGTTTTTCAAGTAACAGTGTTACATAANCATCAATGTTTCCTAGTGTCATGAATTCTCTCAAACGTTTTATCCGAAAAGTTTTTCAAGTAACAGTGTTACATAAGAATTACTTATACTATTTAAATATCATTGAAGTTTCTTCACTTTCACATTTAAAAAATAATATTATTTATTTCTAACAATGTATATGTAACATATTTTTTTTTTTCTATCCACTTTTGTAAATAAAATATGAAAAACTAAAAGGCACGTGAGTTCTTCTGCACCTTTAAANTTTTTTTTTTTCTATCCACTTTTGTAAATAAAATATGAAAAACTAAAAGGCACGTGAGTTCTTCTGCACCTTTAAAGATTTCTTTTCCAATGGAAATCAAAGTATGTTTTTTTGTACTTTTCATTTTAAAGCGTTTGCACACGAAATAAGTGGTAATTTTACATTTTATTACTTCGGAGAAGTAAATTAAAAGCATTTTAACATGCATAACTTAGCTATTGTATTTTAATGTTGATAGCCCATTTTTTATTATTTTCCAGGAAAAAAAGATAATTCGACATTTAAAAAGTTTAGCCCGCGTTACAGTTGTCACGAGACATACTCCATTGCTAAATAAAAGTAAAACAGTTAATATTTGCCACTTTAGAAGAAATTTGCTTTTAAAAGTTCCTAATTTTATTATTTTAGTGTGCACAGCGTATAACTTGACAATCATTATTTTATGGAATGCAAAATTTGCATTATTTTTAATTTTGTAAAATTATAAGTTACCAACTAATATTATTTCGTTATTCTTTTAATTATGTGGAAAATAATTAGCTGTAAATTGATTCACATCCAAACGTTGACAATAAAATGAAATTCAATGGCAAAAATGGTACAACTTTCTGGGACCATGTAAACTGTAATAAATTGTTTCCTATAAAAACGTAGCTATGCTATATATTTTATGAGTTATAATATTAGTATGTAAGTAACATTCTCCATTGCAATTGCAGGCATAAAGCGATACAATTAAAATTATTTACTTTAATAATAAGTTATACATAATCTATTTTGCTTTGCATATTACAAAATTTTCCAGTTCTCTCGGTTAATTTTTATTTGGTTTTTCTCTTAATACACATACAAGAAGATCTGTCCCAGTAAACCGTAGATCGTATAAAGCTGAACACATTTAATTTGTAAAATTAAAAATCATCCTTAGTATCTCGTGACTAAATTGAATAAAAGTCTATCCAACGAAATCAATCTATTCGGGCATTTGATCAAGAGTGTAAGCAGCGTGTCNTGACTAAATTGAATAAAAGTCTATCCAACGAAATCAATCTATTCGGGCATTTGATCAAGAGTGTAAGCAGCGTGTCAAAGACTAAGTTCAGCATTTTACAATATCAGCATCATCGCCGTAATAAATCAACAATTGTAGTGTACACACCTCAACAAAGTTTTGCGGCACTTGTAATTGGTAACACATGAAGGAAGATCGCTGGGGCCGTTTTTTTCCCTTGACATTACACTCACATGCCAAAAGTCATAAGGTAACAGTATGTAAAGCTGGCGCCACCGTGCAGCCACGTCTTGGAAGTGCGCAGACCTGCGTCAGTTGTACCCTGACATCTCGTGAGTGAGTGTGTGCAGGTCCTGGCATTGCACTGTAGTCCTTCGTGGACCTCACGTACTCCCACAACGACGGGATATCACAGCCGGATAATGCACCATGTCATGTCCCCAAGTTGTCCAGTATTGGTTCGAGGAGCATTCTGGAGAGTTTCAACGACTTCTGTGGCCACTTTGTTTGTCTGATATGAACTACAAATAGCAGGGAGCTGTATGTAGCGGTCCAGGTCAGCATCTCTCCGCAGGTGTTTCGTTTGCAGGTGGAGTCGATGCCATGACGAGTTGATGCACTTCTCTGGGCTAGAGGAGGGCCTTCACGATACTGTACCTATGTTTCAAGTCTTTTGGCATATCAGTGTATTAATAATTGGGTTTTTCTTTTTTGATGGATGCTTCTTCCAATGATTTGTCTTATTATTTGGTGTTTTAAAATACAACCAAATACTGTAGTTTTTAAGCTGAGTGCGCACAAATAAGGTGCGTTGTATTTTGCTGTATTTTTTCTAGACCTAGTTTAGCTTTGTTTGCATGAGGCGGAGGAATAGCGTTACAATAAAACCTAAGCAGTGCTTCGGAAAATGTGTAAGTGACCGTGAATGGAGTATAAAGCAAAGTTTGAGAACCACTGCTCTAGGTAGTGGTCATTTCCGAAATAAGATATAATAGTGTTGACGAGGCGACGGGGGTGTTGTGAGGGCGACTGCTTATGAAGCGTGTGTGTGTGCGCACAGGAGCGAGCGGACGTGGAGTGGAAGTTCGCACGCTCCAAGTTGTGGATCAGCTACTTCGAGGAGGGAGGCACAGTGCCGCCGCCCTTCAACATCGCCCCCACGCCGAAGAGTGTCTGGTACCTGCTACAGTGGCTGCACCGCAAGCTCTGTGGCCGCTCCAAGGCCGCCAAGAAGGAGCACATGCGCACCATCAGGGTGAGGCTTCTGCGCATGTCGAGGTTGCAGCACTCGCCTTCCCGTCAAGCCGAACAGGGCTCCATTGCAGATGAGTTAGACCGAGCTAGCAGGCTACGCACAAGCGATCTCCGTGTCCCAACGTTGAACTGCTCTTCTGCCGACACGTCGAGTTGAGTTGAGAGATTCGGGTGGCTCTAACAACGAGGTATTGAGAGTCGGTGAGGGTGAAACGAGGGAGAGAATGGAGTAGCGCAGGAATGCAAGTGTGTGGGAAATGGGAGATCCCCGAGAAACCCCACCGACCAGTTGCATCGTCTGGCACGATTCCCACTTGCAAAAACCCGGGAGTGACCCGGCCGGGCATTGAACTCAGTTCGCCCTTTTGAGAGGCGAGCAGTCTAACCGCTTAGCCACCGCGGCCCCCTCTGTCAATAAGACTAGCAAAAATTGCGTGGATTGGATACGAGGTTAGGACACTGTTTAGTAGACAAGTGCTCTGAGATGTTGATATACTTCCTCTAACCGATTTGTAATGCAGTTTGATTAAATTCAAATAGGCATAAGTATTTTCGGTCATCACTGTNTGCATTCCAGCCGCCGCTCAATATGCACCTCGCTGCCCCCTCTTCGGCTCTCCACAAGACCTCGCTGTCAAGGGACATCCATAGTTGCCATATAATTCTCGTTGTAAGCAGTCGTCTATGTTATATTAAAAAAAAAAACAATGAAATTTTATAATGTAAATATTTTTTCAGGACAATAATAAGAGACGATATTTTATAGCTAACTAATAAATGAGGTCATTGAAACATAAATTTGGTCTTTTAAAAGTGTCAAATTGAGCAAAAATCGCTGTAAGTAGCACTCCGTTTACGGTATTCATTCTTCTAATACATAGGAAAAACTGCAGTTTTATAGAATATTTAGATTCACTTAAATGNTAGGAAAAACTGCAGTTTTATAGAATATTTAGATTCACTTAAATTAAATTTAAGGGTGAAATACAACAAGTAAATATATAATGCAATGAAATTACGAGGAAAAAGGAAACTGCGTGTGATGTCATTAAAAAAGATGTGGGATAATCATTCACGCTACTGAAAACGAAACAAAATGTCACATACCTTCCAAGTAGGCAGCGGTCCTGCAGATTGAACTTAAGTTGGGGAGCGGACAAATATCGGGAATTCATTAGTGAGCAAGCTAGGGAGCCGTGGACTGCGCACCTTTCAGGCTGGAAAGAGCGGCATCCGAGTAATTGTTTGGCAGCTGAGCTAACTCGATGTTTAAGGGTGCATATCAAACATATGTGATTGGCCGACAATTTGAGTGGGGCCACCCCAACCACGCTGGAGCCAAGACTAAAAGTTCAACATTATAGTATCCTGTATCCGATAACGACTCAAGTGCAGTTTCCAACCATGAACTCTTGTTTTGGTTTTAGTAATAACAGAACAGCAAAGTCATGCAAATCAATAAAGAAATAGTACTAATTTAGAGGGTATCCATGTAATGAACTTTAGATCTGCACGATTTTCCCATTTATACGTATAAACTGAATGTTTTGAAGAAATGATGTCAAAACAAGAAGATAATACTGAAAGACAGTAACATTTTCATCTTGATGACTACAGCGGTGTTAGCGAAAAGTCACACGGCTCAGAATTCACTCTTGGAATCCAACTGTGTTGCAGTAGAAATAGTGATTTTTCGGGAAACTCTATCGAGTGTATTGTGCTTGAAACCACTGTGGTATGATTTCACGTGTTTGCGTGCACGGCAGAGTTCCTGACACANATATCGAGTGTATTGTGCTTGAAACCACTGTGGTATGATTTCACGTGTTTGCGTGCACGGCAGAGTTCCTGACACACCTTGTCTGTCTCAAGGCGCCCGTCTACCTGAATACATTCCCCGCTTTTGAGGCTCGACGGCGAGGAAGCGATAAGGGTGACACTGACACGTGCATCAAGTGTTTCGTCACCTCTATGCTCAAGGCTCCAAATTTGCTCGCAGGCGTTCCGTCGTACAATATCTACTACAGAACATTGACCCCATAATTTTATTGGTGGAAAGTTTGTATCAAAGTTCAATGCAGGACCCTTTGCTACTTTTCCAGGCATTCACCCCTAACATTTTAAGCTATAACGGTCTCAATATGTTGTTGTTGGCCATGCTGAAGAGATTCAAAATAGTGTTTGCAGTTATCATTAGAGCCACCCGATTTTCGCGAAAATATTTCTGAGCTGCTTAGATATAAAAAAAAGTGGTGATACAGCAATTTACCTCTATTATTGGCCGAGTGTTTCTTTTGTGAAAACGTAGCCTACTTGACTGAGGCAATCAGAATTATGTTACTCCGATACTCTACGTCTGTGAATCACAGGCAGAAAACTAAGATTCGTAAGAAATACGTCACCCAATCATGCAAGTGGATCCGAGTGAAAGTATTTTGAAATACAAGTAGTCATGAAGGGTCCTCGGTGGCTGAGTGGTTAGCCTGCTCACCTCCCACCAAGGCGAACCGGGTTCAATCCCCGGCCGGGCCACTCACGGATCTTCGCAAGTGGGAATCGTGCCAGATGATGACGCTAACCCGCGAGCTTTCTCGAGGATCACCCGTTGCCCCTCCCCCCACCTACTCACCGCATTCCGGTGCTGCTCCATTCTCACGTAATTTTACCCTTATCGGCTCTCAAGACCTCGTTGTTAAGAGCCGCCCAAATCTCTCAACTCAACTATTCACGAAATATTTCCGCGGAAATCGGGTGCCCCTAGTCATCATGTTATGCTGGAATTGGTACTTCGCCCTAGTCTCTGGTATTGTTTATTCTAGCGTGGAAGCAAACTGTGTACACGCGAAATAGTTTATTTCAAAAACGTGTATTACAAACAAACTGCAACCCAGTTCCTGCCCCAAGAAGGCGAGCGCTTTAATCATTGGCGTCAAGTTTCGCTTCTCACACAAACAACATTCTTGAGGTGTTTACGTAAGATGTTCAATCTTAAGCTACATCCATCCACGGACACAGAGTAGATAAGCACACAGATGCGATACGGTGTGGGCGTGCGTGTTCTCTTAGTGGCTGCGCGACGCTCTGGAAGTGAGCCTTGTGTTTGATTGGCTACTGACTGCTGCGAAAGATAACCTATTGCCAGAGCTGACGAGTAAGTCACCAAACTGTAAATGACGTACGGCATTGGGAGGTCGGAGTTGGCGTTTGTGTTCTTCACTACTCTGTGGCAGGGTGTTGCAGATGGTAGCGCGGGAAGTAGCTCTGTTGTCGGTCCCGGCCGCAGTAACGTGGTGATGGTTGTCTCTCTTGCAGCGGAAGGCGAAGCAGGCTAGTGAGAGAGACTTTCGCTACCAGGTGAGTGCAGCGAGGGGAGACTCCTGCTTGCAGTGGTGTTGTGTGTGGCTTTGTCTTACCCTCGCTACTCCCGTCCCACGGCTGCNGCGAGGGGAGACTCCTGCTTGCAGTGGTGTTGTGTGTGGCTTTGTCTTACCCTCGCTACTCCCGTCCCACGGCTGCTTCTCCCTCGCACACTCTTCCCGCCGACAGTCCTCACTCCTCCGACAAGACTGCCTGAGCACTCCTTCAACCCAAGCTGGTTCACAGCTAATAAAGCACGTCCCGTATTTGCAATCAAGTAATATTTTGCTCCGTGCTGTACAGAAACTAATGCAATTTTTACTTAAGAGCGTTGTATATCAAGCCACGGGAGTTTTTATGGGGAATCAGTGTCGAAGAGATTCCTTCTCAATACTTCAATTTTAAAGATAACTGTTTCTAACAAACATTATTCTGCGTTACACTTCTTAAGGAATTTTAGCGCGTTAAGAAATACTGCCAATTTTTATGCTTAATTTTTTTATTCAAAAATTTACAATTTTTTTTACATTTTACAACCAAAAAATGAATGATTTTTTTTTTTAATTTCTCAACGTGACAGTATTTTCTTAGAAATCTGAGTTGAAATTTTTTTTGTTTGGAACAATTAGAAGGAATTTCTTTAATATTGATTCGCCATAGAAACTCCGTGCCTCCAGGCTTGATAGAGACACTGGGAAAACCACCCACAAGCCAGAGTATCAGAAATGAACACAGATCACGTTACTCTCAGGGAAGATACTTACTGCTTCAGGCCATGATCTTACTCGAGTACAGCTCTCGTCATAAGCGTGCATTCTCTCCGTACAACATCTCCACTGCAGTGGNCAGGCCATGATCTTACTCGAGTACAGCTCTCGTCATAAGCGTGCATTCTCTCCGTACAACATCTCCACTGCAGTGGACACAAAGACTGGCAAGTCTAAGTATATTTCTGGAGCACGCAAAAATGATCATTTACTTGGATATGTTCACAAGAATCCTTAAACAGATCGTGTGATTCATTAACATTTTTGAAAACGTTATTATGTTAAGATCATCGCTATCATTACTCTGATGTGAGTGAACGGAGGATATTACCCTCAAACTGGAGCAGTGCTGGTGTTGATAAAAAGTAACTTTTCCTTTTTCACTGCCAACACTAGTTTATCAACTCTATTCTCCGCTCACGTTAAAATTGTGTAGCGGCAGGCAGAGATATATTTAAGAAGTTGATTATTAAATGCTTCATTACCTGTGAATCAGCTGTTCTATGCTCCAAATATAACAGTAGTTTGTAATACGGATGACTCGAACTAGATCCCAATGAGTGAACATTCCGGTAAATCACTGAAGGTTTTACCGCTGGACACATTAGAAACATATTTATTGCCACAGTAAATCAGTTTCACACATTTTTCTTCAGTTGCTCATATTTAACCCATGTTGCATTTCTCTACATCGCTGACAGTACATTATTCTTACTTCTCCAGTTGGCAGCCAAAAAATAACAATTTTTTTCTCATCACAGTATGAGTGATTCACTTTACTGGTTTAACTTTATAATATGCTGATTGTGTATGCATAAGTATTTCCTTGCTTCAAATATATTATTTTTAATTCTNACTGGTTTAACTTTATAATATGCTGATTGTGTATGCATAAGTATTTCCTTGCTTCAAATATATTATTTTTAATTCTGAACAAATTATTTCTGGTCATACATTTATTAGTACCATGCAACCAAATAGCAAGATGACACTTATGTGTAAATTTACTTAAAATTTTCCCAAACTAATGTAGTTGTGGCTATTTCGCTATAAATTGTTCGTAACGCTGTTAGGTACTCTGCATGAATACATTGTTTTTTCTCTTGCATGCAAAATTACTGTAATGAAAATTACACTAAATAAGTTAATTTTAATGAAATAGACAGTTAATCATGTAATAGAGAACTTAAAGTACTGTGCAATTTTGTGGTCCGTTTTAGTAAAACCATTTAATATTTACCAAGTCACCAATGACAATGAAGAGTGAGCAAGTGTTATGTGATGCCATAGATTAATTGTGTCACTGCGATAAAGAGTATTTCCCAAATAGAGATTGTCCTAAATAAAAGGGTTCAAAAGTTTGTCTTACATGAGCATATCGACCTGTTGGAAGATACTGTTCCCAAGTTTCAGTTCATGAACGAGAAATTGAAATTATTTATGATTTTGAGACTGTGAGAACCAATCATTGTTTTTGCTACACTTTATAGTTACATTTTAGAAAAGTGCGAAATTAGCGTTGTGTTTTAGTGGTTGGCTGGTTTTCGTAATCCTTCATGTTTCTGCATGTCGGTCAATTCTTCTTGTGTTTATGTTCTCAAAAAACTATTTTAACGCGCTTCTTTCTCAAAAGATATACGTGATTACTTTATTCCATATCATTGGTTTGTATACAACAACGGCACATGAATTAAACTGCCGTCGAATCAGAATAAAAATTAAAAATTTCTTCACGTTCGTAGAGCCTAGTCAGTCACAAATAATTGCTCTTTTATGAAAAATTTATATTCATGATATTAAAAGATAACGTTTATAAATCGAATGTGTCGTAAATGGACGGTAAGGTGTGTGTTCCAAAACCTTTGGCGCAGGCTACGATCACATAGTGAGGCATTGGAGTATGCATAGGTGTTCCCACCTCGAAGCCGGATTGTGCGTGGAACATGTGCTTATATGACGTAGCGTCGTGCACAGTCGCGTGAGAAGCGAGGTGCATTGTGTATCTGTGGCCGTCACACTCTCATATGGAGTGAGTACCTGGTGGCCTACCTATCAGGCACTACTCATGTGCACGTGTCGCTTCAAGTAAAGGTTCTGCCATCATGAGTTAGTAAGCTCGCNCTCATGTGCACGTGTCGCTTCAAGTAAAGGTTCTGCCATCATGAGTTAGTAAGCTCGCTATCATTACACTTTCTTATATTATTTTAATAGGAGAGGCGTATATCCTAGCATAGAAAGCCCACCCCTTCAATGCCTGTTTTAATTCAGCAAATGAACTAAATTGTACCTATAGAGTCTAATTCTTACCAAGTGCATGTGGCATTTATGATTTGCATTTCGAGTTTCGTTACATAAACTATGTTTATATAGTTATTATTGTTCAGTGTTATAATTTTAGAGGGAAATGTAAAAGAAAATNGTGAGTACCTGGTGGCCTACCTATCAGTCACTACTCATGCGCACGGATGTAAATGCACACGTGTTGCCACCTCGAAGCCGAATTGTGCGTGGAACATGTGCTTATATGACGTAGCGTCGTGCACAGTCGCGTGAGAAGCGAGGTGCATTGTGTATCTGTGGCCGTCACACTCTCATATGGAGTGAGTACCTGGTGGCCTACCTATCAGGCACTACTCATGTGCACGTGTCGCTTCAAGTAAAGGTTCTGCCATCATGAGTTAGTAAGCTCGCTATCATTACACTTTCTTATATTATTTTAATAGGAGAGGCGTATATCCTAGCATAGAAAGCCCACCCCTTCAATGCGTGTTTTAATTCAGCAAATGAACTAAATTGTACCTATAGGGTCGAATTCTTACCAAGTGCATGTGGCATTTATGATTTGCATTTCGAGTTTCGTTACATAAACTATGTTTATATAGTTATTATTGTTCAGTGTTATAATTTTAGAGGGAAATGTAGAAAAAAAATTAACTAAATTGGTTTTTATTTAAATGTAATTCTAATTAACAGGAGTAGTCTATAATTGATATTTAATTGTGGCCGTTACTAAGGGTGTAAAATTGTAAATGATTTATGCACCCCTGTTCAAGATAATACTTCTTTGGTTAAATTTCTTTATTTTATTACGAAATTTTGTCACATTTTATTAAGTGTGTTTACTTTATTACGAGGAAATATATTAGATTAGATTAATATTTTATTTAAGAAATAATTGGTATTGTTGATTTTTTGAGCAATCAGTTAATGTTTCTCTTTAACATTAGTAAAACAATAAAACAATAGATAAATTCATTTTTTTTATTTAACTCAATATGATTATTGTTTCTAGCGGTAAACTGAGTGATAATAAGTATTCTAAGAGTGTTTCTAATTCATCGTATTTTCCTTCAAAAATATTAAAATTCACCCACTCTTGAACCAACAACGTTTGTGTTTGTCTTCTTGTAATGAAGAATTTTGTATTTATTTGGTTGAATATTTGAATTCTTCCAATTTAAAATTTTTCAATTTACAGTATAGTGCCATATTCAGTTACTTTTTAGCTCTATATTGATAGAATTTTACTCTCTGCTTCAAAAATCTATTATGTGGAAATTTTTTTGTACAAAAACCTTTGCTACTTTATAGAGTACAAAACAGAGTATTTTCCTAATATGTTTCCTAACAACACAGGAACGTGCTTATTTAGTTTCCAAAACTTAATGAATGTCACTTCCAATAGTATGAATGTTTTCACAGGCGTTTAATTAATGAATTAATAAATGTACTATTTTCTTTCTTACAATTAATATGTCTACTTTTTCCTTTAGGCGTATATATTTCTCTCAGCGTATCTTAAAAACGTGTCCATATATTAACATGATATAAGACTGGTCATCTTATTTCCTGCAAAAGCCTAATCCATGCTAGCAGTATGCCTATCTTCGCTCTGGCACATGGCATCTGGCATGTCGGATCCGGATACGTGCGCCATATTGTAGGCTCGGTTAGCGGCCATGTTGGTCTGCACCATCTTGGTAGGCGTCACAGCCAGGGCGGCCATGTTGATCGGTGCAGTCCGCCAGCTTGGTAGGCGCGGCCAGGGGCCTGAGAAGGCCAAGTTATCGACAAAATTACTTGTTTCAATCTGAAAAATGATTTCCTAAAAAAAATTTTTTTTGCCCAAAAATACATTTTTTTACAAAAATTTAAAAAAAAATGGAAAAAAGAGGAAAGAGGATTTGAAGCTCCTCGAAGTAAGAGCCGAAAAATCTTCAGTCGAGCAAGAGCATTCGAGGTTCTTAGCAGAATGAAACACTTAATCTTCAAAGCAGGAGAGGAGGATTCGAGACTCTGATCCAGATCAAGCGGACCGCGGAGGATCAGCGAACCTGGCTTCACCTCCATCTTCAACTTCGTCGGAGACTAAGCTGAGGCCTCGTGTTTTTGTGGTATTACAATTCTTCTCTATATATACATATGCGTATAAGCAAATTAATATAATGCATTTTATATTGTAATGTAGCTATCTGCATGTTTTCTTCTGGAGCGAACGAATATGTGGGTTTTCTTATAGTGCTCCCACATTTTTTACATTTAAAATGTATTACAGGATGCCTTCTGTGAGCAGAGGTCTAGCTCCTTACTGTAAAAAGAATGGATTTTATGTACGGAAATGGCAGTTGTCGTTCTGAAACCATCAATTTGGAATGGTTCTCTCGTCGTACAACGAAGATGAAAATTGTGAATACGAAGGCCTGCCTTTGACCTCAGCGAATATGGAGCCGCTACCTGCATCAGCGAAAATTGATTGTACAACACAACCTACGTCAGTGCTCTGAGAACCGAGGCCTAATGTTAATTGTATTTTCCTGAAGCTATCTGCATTCAGGGGTCTTCTTAACTACTAAGTGAAAAAAGTCATATTTGGAGTGAAACCGGCAATTTTGTCGGTAACATGGCCGTCCCATGCCACCGGCCGCCCCAACGAAGATGGTGAACTGCACCGACCAGCATTGCTGCCCTGGCTGTGACGCCTACCAATATGGTGAACTGCACCGACCAGCATTGCTGCCCTGGCTGTGACGCCTACCAAGATGGTGAACTGCACCGACCAGCATTGCCGCCATGGCTGTGACGCCTACCAAGATGGCGAACTGCACCGACCAGCTTTGTCGTCATTGCTGTGACGCCTACCAAGATGGTGAACTGCACCGACCAGCATTGCTGCCCTGGCTGTGACGCCTACCAAGATGGTGAACTGCACCGACCAGCATTGCCGCCATGGCTGTGACGCCTACCAAGATGGCGAACTGCACCGACCAGCTTTGTCGTCATTGCTGTGACGCCTACCAAGATGGTGAACTGCACCGACCAGCATTGCTGCCCTGGCTGTGACGCCTACCAAGATGGTGAACTGCACCGACCAGCATTGCCGCCATGGCTGTGACGCCTACCAAGATGGCGAACTGCACCGACCAGCTTTGTCGTCATTGCTGTGACGCCTACCAAGATGGTGAACTGCACCGACCAGCATTGCTGCCCTGGCTGTGACGCCTACCAAGATGGTGAACTGCACCGACCAGCATTGCCGCCATGGCTGTGACGCCTACCAAGATGGCGAACTGCACCGACCAGCTTTGTCGTCATTGCTGTGACGCCTACCAAGATGGTGAACTGCACCGACCAGCATTGCTGCCCTGGCTGTGACGCCTACCAAGATGGTGAACTGCACCGACCAGCATTGCCGCCATGGCTGTGACGCCTACCAAGATGGCGAACTGCACCGACCAGCTTTGTCGTCATTGCTGTGACGCCTACCAAGATGGTGAACTGCACCGACCAGCATTGCTGCCCTGGCTGTGACGCCTACCAAGATGGTGAACTGCACCGACCAGCATTGCCGCCATGGCTGTGACGCCTACCAAGATGGCGAACTGCACCGACCAGCTTTGTCGTCATTGCTGTGACGCCTACCAAGATGGTGAACTGCACCGACCAGCATTGCTGCCCTGGCTGTGACGCCTACCAAGATGGTGAACTGCACCGACCAGCATTGCCGCCATGGCTGTGACGCCTACCAAGATGGCGAACTGCACCGACCAGCTTTGTCGTCATTGCTGTGACGCCTACCAAGATGGTGAACTGCACCGACCAGCATTGCTGCCCTGGCTGTGACGCCTACCAAGATGGTGAACTGCACCGACCAGCATTGCCGCCATGGCTGTGACGCCTACCAAGATGGCGAACTGCACCGACCAGCTTTGTCGTCATTGCTGTGACGCCTACCAAGATGGCGAACTGCACCGACCAGCATTGCCGCCATGGCTGTGACGCCTACCAAGATGGCGAACTGCACCGACCAGCTTTGTCGTCATTGCTGTGACGCCTACCAATATGGCGAACTGCACCGACCAGCATTGCCGCCATGGCTGTGACGCCTACCAAGATGGTGGAATGCACCGACCAACATGGCCGCCGGTCGCTTTCTGCAAGATGGACGGATCCGGATTCCACATACCAGATGCCATGTGCCAAAACGTAGATAAGCACACTATTCATACTACGGCTAAAAAGAAGCAACTGTCTTGGCAACTGACAAAAAAGTCATGGTTTACGTTGCTATTTTTGTCTTGTATCAACAATACAACCAAATAAAAGGTTATTCGTCAAATAAAGATTGTAACTTAAGTAATATTTTGATGACCTCGACATGTGTAAGTGGTTGCACTCTTTTGTCTTGCAAAAACCAACATGTTTCATCTCGGACATTCCGACATTAAATGGTAGCTGTAGTGATTACCTGTCTCTGTCTCTCTCTACCCCTTTCTTTTCTCTCTCTCTCTATACCCCCTTTCTTCTCTCTCTCTCTCTCTCTCTTCGATACACTGTACCCAATTCACGTCATATGGCACGATCGAGTACTTCCATGAAATTAATGAAATATTGAATAGGGATAGATTATACTCAGCTGCATTCAGCCAGCCAAAATTGGCAATATTTATATGCTACGTTGAGAGATTAATCACTCTCTGTAACTGATTGCGCTGTTAACGGGTTTCTACTTTTACTGTCGAATAAATTAAAAATTGTATAGTCTATCTGATATCGTCATCTAAAACGTATTTATGAAATATTGGTTACATTGAATAAAGGAAATTTGCCTAAGGAGGGCAGCATTGCCTAACACGAACTCTCATCTAAAAATAACGAGCATGAACCCTTCATGGAAAATTTTAGTCTGCGTCTTTCATAAGGAAATTTTCTCTTCCACTTGATGTAAACTCACATCGATAGCGTCTCAGAGGGAATTCTATAAAATACAACAAAGTTTCCTATAAACGTTCTAATTTTCCTTTTCGTCTCGTTCGTGGTTAATTCAGTACTGCTGTAAGCTGCTCAGGCCACTTTTCTTCTGTCTTGAAACACCCGCGTGGATTTTTCAAAAACGGTTCACCAAAGGGTGTTCCGACAAGACGACAGTTTCTGTCAATTTAAACGTACTCAATAAATCTTTAATAGTTTCGTATTACAAAGTTCCATGTAAACCTAGGGTGGCGCCCGTTATTTACTTGCTATAAGGGTGTGATATTATCCTCCTGTTTTACCACCATTTTACAATCACTATGCACAGAATTTGTTACTTAAACACAAGTATTTTTCTTAACTTAAAGTATTTCTGAACTCGATTTTTGGGGCCGCAGAGTTTTCTTAATAATTTCTTAAGAGGATATCATACATAGGTAATTAAAAGCTAAACTCACTGATAAAATTGTCTAAGTTAATGTTAAGTGCACACATGCTTACGTATACCCACCCATGCGTACATCTGCTGTTTTAAATGATTGGTACTTCTTTTAGTGTAAGTACCAGATTCCCGCCAATGTAATCACTTTCCTTGCCCTGATTGTCTGCTTCCAACAAATGTTTACTTTGGATATTAAATATAATAGATTTTTAAAGAAACTCCCAACCCCCACATGACCTGTATGTTTTCTTGCCTGCCGTCTTATAAGTTTAGTTTGCTTCTTTCTTATACAACCTAATTTAACTTTACAAAACTTGAACATCTACAAAGCTAGCATAAAATAACCTACCTAACTTAATATACCCCAATAGGAAATTTCTGAACGTAACCTTGTACAACGCAACCTAAGGTAACCAATAGTAGGTGTTTTAGTAGAAAGAACCACAAATAACAAGAAATTAATACCTTATGTACTGTGGATTTACTAAACGTGGTTCCATTTCAAGTTGGCGAACGAATTTCTTGTTTGAAAGAATCTCTTCCTGCACATAGTAAATTTACTTAAATTGATATTTATGAATGCTAAAATAGAAATACATTAGATCCTAAAACCTTTTCTGATTAATTTATAAGCTTAAAAATTTAAACAAGTTCATAAATAGTTTACGGTGGCGTATTTGAAAGCCGGCTGATTGTACTAGCAATTGTAAGTTTAGCATTGGGCATCATTGTCGTTATAGTTATTTAACTGCAGAACGATCTTAATGTAACAAAACTTTAATCTATTGTGTGTAACGTAGCTTAATCAAACCTAATTCAACGCCAGCTAGAATACGACAAATCTTATCTCATTTCTCTAAAGTACGTCGTCAATTCGGGTCAAATGTAATATTTTCTGTTGTTAAACATCCGAGAGAGAACGTGTGTGTGTGTGCGTGTGTGTGTGCGCGCGTGTGTGTGTGGACAATCTGTGTTGTGGGTACTGCGTGTGCGCTTGTGTAAGACAGCCCACTTATTCCCCCACTATCCTAGTTTACAAGCTGTTCACGGCAAACTGAGANTACTAGCAATTGTAAGTTTAGCATTGGGCATCATTGTCGTTATAGTTATTTAACTGCAGAACGATCTTAATGTAACCAAACTTTAATCTATTGTGTGTAACGTAGCTTAATCAAACCTAATTCAACGTCAGCTAGAATACGACAAATCTTATCTCATTTCTCTAAAGTACGTCGTCAATTTGGGTCAAATGTAATATTTTCTGTTGTTAAACATACGAGAGAGAACGTGTGTGTGTACATATATGCGTGTGTGTGGACAACCTGTGTTGTGGCTACTACGTGTGCGCTTGTGTAAGACAGCCCACTTATTCCCCCACTATCCTAGTTTACAAGCTGTTCACGGCAAACTGAGACCTTTGAAAGCCCTGCTTTATACCTGTATGCACATCGTGTATTCTTCCATCGTGCGCTCAACTAACGTTACCACGGGCCTGCTCACTTAATTCACGCGATAGTCAAGTAAATCTTTGAGTAAATATTTTATAGACGTGCAAATTCTCGCACTTATTTGCATTACATAAAGGTAAGTAAAACAAATAATTTCAGTATTCACAAACGTTTACCCAACACTTGCAATTTTAACGTTAAGACGTGGAACTAATTTCTCCCTGCCGCTGCCAACTTAACTGGGCGCTTGTCGATCAGTGGACCCATTCAAAATGTGCGTACATTGCAAAAGTGACATTTTTGAAAGGNACCCATTCAAAATGTGCGTACATTGCAAAAGTGACATTTTTGAAAGGTTGACTTCAAAAGTTCTCAACTGAACGTGAAAGCGTGTAGTATAGAGGACTTGGTACACTGTGACATAGACGATTCACGGTAAAGTGAGCACTTTTGAAAGCCCGCTCATTTGGAATAATAGTCTATAAATATATTTTATTTTAGCCTTGGACGTTATCTTCCGAGTGCGGTGGAATATACACATAGTGTTTATTACTTTCATGGGAATACTTACCTAAACAGGTAGTTAAAGGATGAAAACAAATAGCTGAAAGGAGAAAGTAACGAGGGCCTCAAAAGTGCTCACTTCTCCGTGAACGGCCTACAGCATGTAGATGTGTGTCATGTGCAGTGCATGACGAGCGTGCACGAACACACGGCCTCGGAGTCCTCGCAGACTTTGGGTTGGTTCACTATCATAGAACATAGGCCCCGTGATCAGGATTTACGAGTACAACATCCACACGATCGCAAACCTTTTTACGGAATTGATTCACGATTTAATACTTACATATTCTTAGCCTACGAAATTCTGCGAATAGTCTGGTGTCAGTGGGCAGTATTCATTAATAATGTTTTAGGGTTTTGGTTGTCCTTACACGCACAAAATGGATTTTAGAAATTGCTTGTAATATTGTGTTGGGAACGGCGCATTTTTTTTTCTTTGCTTTTGCGATTGTAACGATGTGGATAACCTTAAAACATTTCTGATATTACACTGTCGCCTGTTTTTTCTTCCAAATGTATATCTTGCAATATTTCTTCACTGTAAAAACAGTTCTTGCTAACTTCCTGAACTGTAATGGGAGTTTTCAACATATATGTGTGTGTGTGTTTATATAATTATATGTATGTATATACAGTATACACACACAGATACACACACCACGTGTACAAACATCGGCCGGCCATTCTTTACGAAAATATAAGAAGAAAATATATGTACAGCTTCTCTCCTAAAGTAATTATTAAGGGAGCTATGTGCCCTAGAAATTTAAGTTTTAAAAATGCGTTTACGTTAAGATATCAGAAACCACTTGTAATTAAGCTACAAATTGGTGAATGGTGTCTTGTATAGAGGATATATTACACCTTAAAAACGCGGTCGGTAAAATAATTCCCCTTGGCTGTTGGCACCATATGTTTGCATCAAACCTTATAACACTAGTTTCTATGCTATTTTTAAAGACAGCCTATAAATCATCACGTCTAAATTAACAAGAAAGACCGTCTTGTCGGAACACTCTCAGGCCAACCGTTTGTGAGAAGATTCATGTTCAACATACTAAACATAACGTGTGTTGCATAACATGTACGCAAACCACAATACAAGGTGAGGTTCCCTTAACATTCACTTGACGAGAAAAGTGGTACTTATATCTGAGTCTTACATTTTCGTCAGGAATACACTGCCGAAGTTTGTCCCCATGTTTAGCAACACGTTGTATGTGTACATATATACACGGTGTTTTTTAAATAATAAATCGAAATTTAAACCACAGCATCTACGAACTGATATAAACAAAAAAAATCCCAGTAGCAGATTGTTTGGAAAATTCATGTAATATTTTTAATTTCTAGTGTAGGTCAGGCAAAACAATGCAGGGAGTCCGCGGCTATACTAACCTGCGTGCACAACAAGTTGCATACGACGAAGGCGAACGGAAGTGGTGCTCCAAGCGGAGAGCGCCTGCACTAGGACACCATAACCTCGAGGCACGTGGGCGCCGCTAGTGGTTGCTTGTTAGTACACGTGTGTCAAACTACATGTACAATGGGAGAGTAGCAACTGAGTAGTGAAGGCTGGCAACAGTGACTGCACTTTATAACCCGCATGGCGCGCCAGTTCCGTTCGCCTTCGTCATATGCAACTTGCTGTGCACGCAGGTACGTGAAGTGGCGGACTCCCGGCGCTGTTTTGCCAACTTCTATTCAAATTTCAAAATACAAGATGAATTTTCCGGAAATTTTGTTACTAGGAATTCTTTGGTAAATATTAGATGCTGTGGTTTAAATTTCGACATGTTATTCAAAAACACCTTGTATATAAACACACACACGTCAGGATGCAGCTATGGTAACGTTGATCGTCGCTGGTATCCAAAGGTGGCAACTTCAATACGCATTTGACACTTTCGTAAGCAAATGAAGAAAACTACCATGGATGAATGAGAAAATAATTTACAATTCACGCTTTCTCACTAAACATATGCCGTGATGTACCTACATTTGCGAATAATTGTATACTCTACCATGATTGGCTGTTGCACCATGCGCCTGCATGAGGAATGAAATATAACCATTTCCTTTATGCGTTATGTCAGGACCTCTTTTACATAAGTTGTTGTGGATTAGCAGGTTCAAAAACCATATGGTCAATTCTTGTGCACGCGGCCTATGTTTTATTGTTACTGCTGTGTTTATAAGTGTGAAATAAGATAATGTGTGATGTGCATGCGGAGTGAGGCATGCGCTGTGTGTGTTGCGCAGAGCATAATGCGCAACCTGGTGCGTCGCTATGTGACTGTGGAGCAACGCAAGGCGGAGGGAGAAGGAGTCACTGAAGACGACGTCAACGAGATCAAGCAAGACATCTCCGCCTTCCGCTGCGAGCTCATCGAGGTGCTCAAGAACTCCGGCATGAACACGTCGACGGCCTCCGGCATGGGCACAGGTGTGTACTTCAGTGTATCCCCAGTTTCCCTACACTTCTGTGCCGTGTCTACTGGGGGCCGCGGGGACCCAGTGACTAGAGCGCTCCCCTCCCACCAAGGGGAACCAGGTTCGAATCCCCGGCGTCATCGTGCCGGAGGACGCCTCTCGTCAGCTGGTTTTTTCACGGATCTCCCGTTTCCCCCTTGCTCTTGTATTCCTGTGCTGCTGCATACTCACCTCGCTTCACCCTTGTCGGCTCTCAAGACCTCGTTATTAAGAACCGCCCCAACCTCTTCGCTGAGAACGCAGGAGGAGTTATTATGAGTTTTGCATTCCCACCTCCCTGGTTACTCACATAACAATGCTAGCGTAACCAAATATAGGAAAGCCATCTGTAACAATATTTCCCTTCCAGCGTTTCTAACACCCTTTTAATAAAAACCGTANTAACCAAATATAGGAAAGCCATCTGTAACAATATTTCCCTTCCAGCGTTTCTAACACCCTTTTAATAAAAACCGTACTTTCCAATCCTCTGTTTTAGCAGAGACATATTTTCTACTACATTAATTGCACGAAATTTTGCAATTACTTTCTGTGGAGGGGTTTCGGCGGTGTCTGCCGATTTCCCCTCCCCCATCTCTTTGTAGTTCATGCTACAAGTTAGCATTGAGGGTTGCCGCAGCCCCAGGAGCGGTCATGTGTGCCAGTAAAGCGGCGCCCTTCATTTATATCGTAGTCAGTAAGTTCATGGACATGAACGTGATGCCGCCCTTGTAGACGTGATAAGACACTGCGCCCCCCCCACCCCCTTTCCCACATTTTTTTATCTCATCGCTGTTTGACAACGCTGATGGGGAGNTCTCATCGCTGTTTGACAACGCTGATGGGGAGGAACTTAATCCTAATCTTAGTTAACAAGGCTAACATATTTAATTCTACAGTGTTTTACGCCGAAAATAGTAATATGATTTAAATAATTACCATCTTTCATTGCCTTTATTTCCAGCAAAATATTAACAAAAAATATAAAATTAATCAATCGCTAGTGAAGCTTAGAAAGTACAACTTGACGTTAGTTAAACAGCAAANAAAGTACAACTTGACGTTAGTTAAACAGCAAATCCTGTCATGACAACTTTCGATAGCATCAGTGCAGGCAGACATTACGAGAACTGCTGACAGTGACAGACAAGCCAGAAGTGGCGACCACAGCGCCATCTGTGATCGGACAACTACATTATCTCTCATCCTGCGCTCTGATATCAAATACAGAAGCAGAAGTATGAGAGGAGAAGAAGCAGCTAGCGAGTTACCTCTTCCAATTTTCAATGAAACTGTGCAATAATTACATGTTAAGATATCACGAAGGTATAGAGATCCATAACACTACTCCGATATATACGAAAATTTACTGATTCTCAAATCATTCTACCCCCCCGTGACGTGAGACTGACTCATGGTCCCCTTGGGGAGGGAAAACAGAGTTTGGGAACCCCTGCCTTTATACAAGTTATTTGCTGTTGACTGGCTACTTTGGTAAGCCCTGCTTAGTCTAGTTCCTACCCATCTTGTATCCTTCCACTGCATGTAAAAAGCATTTTTATGAACCCAGATAATTTGACCCTGATTTAATATGTTTAAACACTAAAATGGCTTCAAGCAGTCGATGAACAATATTCAATCTGTATTCAAGTGCGTGCGAAGCATGGAGGCCTAGCTTGTTCACTACGTACAATGCAAAACCATATGGTCACTTCTGATAAGTAATATTGATTATTGTTAGACTTCGTTATTTTGGTGGTGGTTGTTTAGAAATTACTAATGACCTTTGATTTCCTGTAATGGACTTTGGCGTACTAGTAAGTGCTGTTGAACGATATGAATGGTCTTGAAGTCCTGATAAACTTGTTGAGTATTGTTTACGAACTTTTTGTCCTGCTGGGTATTGTCAAACATATCCAGTGGAATTTGATGTACTGGTAAGTGATGTTGAGCANTACGAACTTTTTGTCCTGCTGGGTATTGTCAAACATATCCAGTGGAATTTGATGTACTGGTAAGTGATGTTGAGCATTATTAATAGGCTTTGGTGTTCTAGTAAGTGCTGTTGAGCGTAGTTAAACCGACAGTGGTGTCTGTAAAAGTGGTGTTAAATCATGAATGGCAAGTGACTTTGTTGTCCAAGAGTCGTTAAGCGACATTAATAGCCTTGATCTCCTAATAAACNTAAATCATGAATGGCAAGTGACTTTGTTGTCCAAGAGTCGTTAAGCGACATTAATAGCCTTGATCTCCTAATAAACTAGTTGAAGATTGTTTACGAACTTTGGAATCCTGATAGGTAGTGTCATTATAAATGTTGTTCAGCACTATTAATGGCTTTGGTCCCCTAATCAGCGCTGTTGAGCATAGTTAAATGGACAGTGGTGACCTGGTAAGTGTTGGTCAGTACTGGCAAATGACTTTGGTGTCATGGTAAGTGCCAAAGAGCATTGTGTACCTTGGTAAGTGCTGATAAGCTTTCTTGACTCTGGGGTTGTGTGGCAGGATCAGGAGGGAAGAAGAACCGGCAGAAGGAGCGCAGACTGATGAAGGGCTTCAACATCGCTCCGCCCACGGCCAACAACTCTCAGCTGCCGACCGTCGACGAGATGTTGGCGAGCCTGCAGCAACACGGCCAACACCAGCCGCACCACCTGCACGACCTCTTCGGCTCCACGACGTCCGGCATCTTCAGCGGTCTGGCGAGCTCGACGCCGAAGAAGGCCGCGACGGCGTCTGCGACGGCGGCAGTCAACGACCAGCACAACCTGCAGCGCGTGCTGAGGCGTCTGGCGCCGCGCATGCAGCCTCACAAGCGCACGTCGTCTCACAAGCGACGCTGGGGCACGCTCATCGAGGCGGCCAAGTCGGGCCGTGTCAGTCGCCTCATAGGACGCAGCCACTCCGAGGACTCGGTGTGCAACAGCCACTGCCGCGAGCGGCACGCCGACAGCAACAGCCCGCCCTCGGACGAAGTGAGCGAGTCGCCGTCGGACTCGAACCCCAGCCTGGTGGAGGGAGCCCCCGCGGGCACGGTCCCTCACCACCACCACGGCGTCATAGTGACGGGGTTGGCAGCGCTGCGACGCAAGAGGAAGAAGTTCTCGGCGTCGAGGAACAGCAATGTGTCGGACGTGGTGCCGGACAAGTCGGCGGCGACGGCGACCTGCAAGCACTCGCGTAAGCAGCTGNTCCTGGCGAGGCCCAAGTCGCGCAACGGTGCGGCCACCGTGCTGCCCAACCTGCCTGGCATCCAGCCCGTCAGCGGCCACAACAACCCGTCCGCGGGTTGGCTGTGAGGGCGGCAGGCCCCGCCCTTGCCGCGCCCTGGGCCAACCAGCTCCTTCGCCTGCAGTCTCGCGAGCACTCTTCCAGACTTCCCTCTCCTGCACAAGCTGGCTGTAAGTCTCGTGGTCTAGGTAGGCGTTCCCACTGGTGCGTGCTTGTGTGCACAAGGTGACGTCGGGTCCTCGTGGGTACTTAGTCACTGTGTCGGCCTTTTTGATGTACACACCGGAGAGCAGGATCACCTCGAGACGGACAGCCCTTGGAATGCCTGAAAGTCCCCAGACGAGGGTTGACAAACACCACAACTGTGTAAATGCCGCTTAAGACATCTCCGTTTCGCACGCTCCCGGTCGAGGGCACTCCATTTATTTGTAAGGCGTGTGTGGGTGACACTGNAGGCGTGTATGGGTGACACAGTATGAATTTCATCAAAAATAGCTAAGCGAAAATGCGTTTTTTAACCAGCTAAAAAGTAAATAAGCTAGTTTGACTCGCGATGCGCGATCTTTATGCTGACACAGACATTCATCTCTGCGTAAATTCTTTACATCCTAAAGACAGACTGACACTGTCATTTCGTGGAGTGTGACAGCAGCGCTATTTCGCCACACAACTATCAGCCAACCCTTCTCGCCACATTTTATTGATTATTATGTCCACTGGTGAGCTCATGGCACATACAAAGACTTTGCAGATTTAGTTATTTTTCGATGTCAGGGTGTTAAATCAAATCACTGATAAACTTTGGTTTACAGTATATCCTCCGAGCCCTTTTCGTGGATGTCTTAGTTTGATTCAAAATTGTTGTGCGAAATTAAAGTACTTTTGATTATTGTAGATACCTGCTAGTAACAGCAGTTGTAAAAGGAACACAAGCTTACGCAAGTCAATTTATTTAATCACTATTGTAACGTGTAAACTTCAATCACATACTATTATTCCTAGCACTTAGTATCGCGTCGAAATTTAATAAATATCATGACAACAATTCATATTGACTAAATCCAATTGATTTTTTGGTTCATAGTGCTTACAGCCATCGTGTTCTCGCAAGGTCATATGGAATGTCAACTTCCCCATTTTCCTAGAAAGTAATATTTAACATGGAGTCTTTAGCAAATCGCTAAAGTCAGGTCTAGAAGTACACAGGCATTTAAGAGCATATGAGCTGAACATTCACAATCGACAACTTGTGGCAAAGCCCACGGCTGGATGGGGATGAGAGTCTTGAAGAGTGGCCGTGAAAGTTTTCAAAGTCAAATGCTGTGCATTGGACTCACGTTCGTGTGTGTGTGCGACTAGGCGCAGCGGAGTGACAATTGGAAAACATTGTTTAGTGGTTTATTAATAAGATAATATATAGAATTGTTTTGGAGTATTTTTGCTGAAGAAGGCGTGGAAAGCTTAATGACAACACCAATAGAACTATCTTTGTGTTTGTACTGAATCTTTTATTGAAACCTGCTTTAACTTGTTTTTAATCGCCGTAAATAATGTTACCAGAATTGTTAATGATGAACACCTTTCCTGTAA
Organism: Clitarchus hookeri; assembly: GCA_002778355.1. Taxonomy (NCBI): domain Eukaryota; kingdom Metazoa; phylum Arthropoda; class Insecta; order Phasmatodea; family Phasmatidae; genus Clitarchus; species Clitarchus hookeri. The sequence continues at coordinate 10,017 of NQII01007942.1, read as the reverse complement.
CATTTTATTTAATTTATCTTAAGTCAGTTTTTTTTATTCTTGTTGATTTAGTTCCTGTGAAAGGAGATTTTGTACCTCTTATCATGTTAAGGTGCTACTCATAAACGATCATTTATTCCAGTGCTTGTTTACGTAAGAATATGACTGCTGGCAGTGCTGTTCTAAATACGTAGATAGTGTNACGATCATTTATTCCAGTGCTTGTTTACGTAAGAATATGACTGCTGGCAGTGCTGTTCTAAATACGTAGATAGTGTCACTAAGTTCACAAGTGTGCAGCACGGAGATGCACTTNAAGGTGCTACTCATAAACGATCATTTATTCCAGTGCTTGTTTACGTAAGAATATGACTGCTGGCAGTGCTGTTCTAAATACGTAGATAGTGTTACTAAGTTCACAAGTGTGCAGCACGGAGATGCACTGGGAAACAAAAGAATGGAACAAATCCCACAAACAGGACACAAAGACACCGCCTGAATCTGAAGGCGTTGTGATTGGCTGCAGGTGTTGTGTATCTGTTCATTATTTATCTGTGATCACGACACAGTTTCGCGCCGAACAAACGACACATTTCTGTGACCAAAAGCAAAAGAAAAAAAATTATAATAATCTGAGGCCTAACTTTGGCAGTCCGTTCAAAAGATAAAATGTAATTCCAGTGCAAAGTATTTGTTAATCAAAAATTTAACTTCTTTCAGCTTAACACGCAAACTTATTACATATTTTTTAATTCGTGTTATTAAATTTTTGTTATATTTTACTGTTAATCCAAGTTGATCACCCAAGTATTTCAGGGGTGCACGTAATAAATATTAATTATTTGTAAAAATAACATCCCGCTTTTGAGTTCTCGTGTTTTCGTGCTTCTTTATTACATGCTTAATTTGCCTTGTAAGCATTTAACTTTTTTTAATGTTCAATAATATAAACCAAGTTCTTGAAGACACGGGAACTTCCCCCTTCCTTTCATTAGACCAACCACAATTATTCTGCAAGATGTTGCTGGATATGTAGCCGTAAATATTCTTTTGCAAAAACTAAAATACATTTCTCTCGCAGGACGAATTCAAAGCCGCGAACGCATAGTTCTTCGTTGAATTTTTTTTTGCATATGAGCTAACTCCAGCAACGATAGTAAGACCATATTTCATATTATAAACAATTAAAAGTCTACTTCCACTATATTATAGCACTTTTTGCAGGATTCTACAAATTATTTTCATGTTCTGCAAGTGTGCTGAACTAATTTTAAAAAAAATTTCACCTTATATTGTAGCGCTGGCTACACTAAAACTCCAAGCTATGTACTTGTGAATCACAAAACGANTAAAAAAATTTCACCTTATATTGTAGCGCTGGCTACACTAAAACTCCAAGCTATGTACTTGTGAATCACAAAACGAATTTAAAAAAATTGGTTTGTCACAGCAGTTTCTCTGTATTTAAAGAACACTTCCTAGTTGCGAGGTGTTCATCCAGTACTTTCAGATCAGCTTGTAATGAATAAAAAAACTTAGATTTTGACCAACATTAAGGAAATACATACTCAGTAACCTATCAAAGTCTTCGAAGTTATGGAAGTGAAATTACGTAGCTTGAAGTTGTTAGTAGACAATATAGGAACATGTAAATAGTAGCTAGTGGCTAGTGTTGGTGTTATTTCCATGTTGGGGAAAGTCACATATATTTATCTACATTTTAAGCAGCGCGGTCGCTCTGCATTGCTGAACAGTGGTAGGGGACCATCGTACGAGATTTTCTTAGTTGAGTTGTTATTGTAGTCGAGTACAAGTTATCGCTGTATCTGCTCTTTTATCGAGGTTTATTGTTCCTGACTATCTCTCTCGTAAATGAATCTGTTTGCATGAACACTTCAGATCCGGAAGTTGGAAAGATGATGGATCTCGGAGTACCTTCGCCGTAAGTTTCAAATTTACTTTAATTCTTTTAATGTTAAAGAAGTATCTTATTTGTCTATGTCACAATGTTATTTTACAGGTTATTTTAAACAATTCACCTCTATATCATTTATAAACAATTGTAACAGATATCTATGTGTTCAGAGCTCTTAAGTTATATAGCGTTAAAGGTTTAAGAAAAAGTGACTGAGTTACAATTAGACTTGTCAAAAATGCCAATATTTCTGCTGCGGGGTTCCATTATAATAGCTACTTCCAGTTTGTGTAATCGGAGTTGTAGGTAGGTAGATGGGCGTCTCGTCGACATCGAGGTCAGTGCAAGTCACACAGGGAAGAGGGTATGGGGAAGGAATAGGCCACTGCCTTAGTTAGGGACCCCTCCCAGCATTCGCCTGGAGTGAGTTCAGAAAACCACGGATGGCCGGACCGGGAATCGAACACAGGTCCTCCCGAATGCGAGTCCAGTGAATTACCACTGCGCCACCTCGCTCGTGATAGCTTTTCTGCAATGTCGGGTGAAAATTATAACAAGCTATATTCTCCTTGTGCCACAATATGCAAACTCCACAACGACTGTTCAGTTTCTAAAGTCTATCATCTTGGTATTTTCTGTGGTAATCGTGGTGTCTGTTGACTTCTACAGTCACTTCAAACACGCACACTGATGACAAATCATTCCATATTTGCCAATTAAATCATGTGATTGTATCAGAAGTCACTGCTCTGTAACTTCCATCATACTTACTGCAAGTGAAAGTTCGTATGAAGTCGTATTTCAAAAACTGCATAACGATTCTTAAAGTTTTGNTCCATCATACTTACTGCAAGTGAAAGTTCGTATGAAGTCGTATTTCAAAAACTGCATAACGATTCTTAAAGTTTTGTGGTTATAAAATCACAGAACGTTAAATACTAAAACATATTTGGGGATGGCAGATGGCAAAGCACATATTTTGGAGCTAGTTTGCCTTATAGGTGACCGGCGTGCCAGCTATTCTCGTGGAAAAGAGACTTCCATATGTTGTGTGGTTTACGTTTGATGACAACGTAAAACAAACTAGTCGTGTCTTCCATGTCTATCTCCGTGTTTGTTCGTCGGTGGCAGAACTTTGGCAGGAATAAGTGAACTGTTGATCTTCTCTGGCAGGAAGGGATTCACATAAAATATGCCCCTCCAACACACGTGTCCCTAAAGTCAGCCTAATATCGCCTGCCATTGGTTCCTTACTGCATACGACACACAGTCAGTTTTAAGGCTGTTCACGGTAAACTGAGCACTTTTGAAAGCCCTGCTTCAGATCTACTTCTATGCGCATTGTGTGTTCTTCCACCATTCGTACAATTAACAGTGACATGTGTCTCATAACTTTGTTCATTCGTCGTTTAACTACAACTGTGAAAAGTAAATATTTTACAGATTTGATTATTCTTACACTTGTATGCATAACAAAAAACTGAAATTAATTAATTTCGTTATTCATCAATGTTTACCTTACGCTTTTAATTAAATGTTAAGATATGAAACTGCTTTCACTTTACTGTTAAGGCCTTTACTGAGCTCATGCCACTCAGTTTGTCCATTAAAATATATGCAGGAAGCAACAGTGTTTTTTCTAAGATTGATTCCACGAGTTCTCACTTAACACTGCACAGCATATACAATCACTATTCTGCAAGAAACCGCAAGGGGGTGCCTACGGGTGTAGAGAGGCGATGAAACTACTCTTCAACAGGCAAGAAAAACACTTTCGTCCTAAATGTACGCAGAGGTCAGGGTTATGCCTATGTTCCTGCTAGTTATTTAATTTACCCGAATTACTCTCAAGGGGGTATCAAAATTACGGTTTTCCCTCACAGCAGAATTGAATTTAAGAGTTTTTGAATAGGAGAAGACAAATCACACTACTCTTAGGCTGGGTAGGCAGGTAAGGACACTCAAGACGTATTTTGTAATGATCGTCTTATGTTCTATCACTTCCAACTGCAGGCATGGAAACAGAATCATTTTGAAATTGTGAATTCTGGTATGCACAAGATCACCCCGATTTCTTCTTTTTTNTCCATCATACTTACTGCAAGTGAAAGTTCGTATGAAGTCGTATTTCAAAAACTGCATAACGATTCTTAAAGTTTTGGGGTTATAAAATCACAGAACGTTAAATACTAAAACATATTTTGGGATGGCAGATGGCAAAGCACATATTTTGGAGCTAGTTTGCCTTATAGGTGACCGGCGTGCCAGCTATTCTCGTGGAAAAGAGACTTCCATATGTTGTGTGGTTTACGTTTGATGACAACGTAAAACAAACTAGTCGTGTCTTCCATGTCTATCTCCGTGTTTGTTCGTCGGTGGCAGAACTTTGGCAGGAATAAGTGAACTGTTGATCTTCTCTGGCAGGAAGGGATTCACATAAAATATGCCCCTCCAACACACGTGTCCCTAAAGTCAGCCTAATATCGCCTGCCATTGGTTCCTTACTGCATACGACACACAGTCAGTTTTAAGGCTGTTCACGGTAAACTGAGCACTTTTGAAAGCCCTGCTTCAGATCTACTTCTATGCGCATTGTGTGTTCTTCCACCATTCGTACAATTAACAGTGACATGTGTCTCATAACTTTGTTCATTCGTCGTTTAACTACAACTGTGAAAAGTAAATATTTTACAGATTTGATTATTCTTACACTTGTATGCATAAAAAAAAACTGAAATTAATTAATTTCGTTATTCATAACTGTTTACCTTACGCTTTTAATTAAATGTTAAGATATGAAACTGCTTTCACTTTACAGTTAAGACCTTTACTGAGCTCATGCCACTCAGTTTGTCCATTAAAATATATGCAGGAAGCAACAGTGTTTTTTCTAAGATTGATTCCACGAGTTCTCACTTAACACTGCACAGCATATACAATCACTATTCTGCAAGAAACCGCAAGGGGATGCCTACGGGTGTAGAGAGGCGATGAAACTACTCTTCAACAGGCAAGAAAAACACTTTCGTCCTAAATGTACGCAGAGGTCAGGGTTATGCCTATGTTCCTGCTAGTTATTTAATTTACCCGAATTACTCTCAAGGGGGTATCAAAATTACGGTTTTCCCTCACAGCAGAATTGAATTTAAGAGTTTTTGAATAGGAGAAGACAAATCACACTACTGTTAGGCTGGGTAGGCAGGTAAGGACACTCAAGACGTATTTTGTAATGATCGTCTTATGTTCTATCACTTCCAACTGCAGAGGCATGGAAACAGAATCATTTTGAAATTGTGAATTCTGGTATGCACAAGATCACCCCGATTTCTTCTTTTTTTTTTTTTTTTTTTTNTAAAACGGTGTGAAGGTAGGTCAGAAATTGTTATCGAGAGCGACGTAGTGATATAGTTCGCCACGGTGAGTGACACACGTGGTCACAGACTGTGGAGTTCTCAGCTCTGACGTCACTGCAGTGAGCTGTCTAAGAACTCCAGAACACGTGCGTGTAACTAGCGTGTGGACGATCGCCAAACTCCAAAGGCGTCGTACAACACACGCGAAAAAAATTCTCATTGGTTAAGGTGTACCTGTATTTATTTATAGCGTAAAAAAGTGATAGCTGTAAATGTTAACAATATTTGTAAATCATTTGGCATATAATTTGTTAAACTAATTGATTCTAGTATAAAATTCATAACCAGAGGCCTTATCACACCAAATTATATAAGACAATGTACCATTCAATGGAGAACATTAAATTAATTCATAAATATGTTTATTTCTATTGTTTTGTGTTGTATGTGTTTCGTATTTCCTCCATAGGTGTGTTCAGGGAAGTAATGCTAAACCCGTGGAAAGACCTGCAGCTTTGCTTGCAGTTAAACCAATAAAATAACAGAATACATAATTTATTATTATTTACTAGGGAACTGTCAGTGCTTTTCCGTATGGCAGCTCACACACAAAGCCACCACATGTGTCCATTCACAAACAGAATGTTTCTCTGCCCAAGCTGAGACCACGGCAGATATTTGTAATGGAGCTGTTGCTCTTGGCTGACAACTGAGCGACTTGTCAATAATAGCAACTGACGAGCGATATTTAGTTGTATTCGTAACACGTTTTTTTTTTTCATTTAACTGCTGTGCTAGTTATTTACGTCATCTAGAGACCTTCCAAGTGCCAATAATTTGCCANCAATTTCTGATCCGTTCAGTGAAATAAGCTTGTTTCAAATAAGTCAGAGATTTTAAAATGCATCAATGCAATTGGATTCAGAAGAAATCAAATTTTTGGAATTACGCGCGACATCGATCAACTCCCAAACAAAGAACATTTGTTCATGTGACTTCTGTAGCATGAACAGAAGGAGTACAAACACAGACAATGCCGGTGCAAGATACGCAGTGAGCGACCCCCAAATAATTATGACAGTTTGATCACACATAAACCAATATGAGAGAAAATATGCGTATGAATAATTATATAGATACTCAGTTGAAATGGCACCCCCGTCAGTACCTCAATTTACAGGAAAGAATAGCAGCATTTCATTGGTTTTTGCAGTTCTTGTGTCACAACTGTCCATAAATAGTCGAATTATGTTTTCTTTTGTTGCTAGGACTTCTGATATGCTCATGCGTCCTTTGTGCCAGCTGTGTTGTCAAATGTTTCAAATGCAGGATTTTTAATGATTTCCACAGAAGTATTCTTGATCTGCCGTCTGCATTATTAAGAATACAGACTTAAAAGAGTACTTGGAAATACAGCTATAAACCAATTAAATTTTCTTATAGATAGAGGCACCCGGTTTTTGCGAAGAGAGTTCGTGCCTATTTGTACTTCGAAACACTTTAGCTCAGATCCACTTTCACGACTTGGTGGTTTTTAACTGTTATATGTCTTACGTGTCCAACCGCGAATCACAGAGTTTCAGTTCCGGAGTACACTAATTCTGATTGGCTCTGGTTAGTACCAAACTGTCATATCACAAAGGTATGCTGCCAATAAGCGAAAGAAAAACTACAGGTGCATCCATAAGCTATTAATTACTAACCTGCGTTTACCTCATTTCGCTAAAACCGAGTGCCCCTGTTTATTGTATGTATAATAAGCCTTTTGAAATAGCTCAAAAGGTAAGTGCAGGCCATATTAGTGTTTTGCACACAGAAAAGACAACTAGTTAGATGGCGGTGCTGGTGTCATCCATTGCCTCCTCCTCACACACTTAAAAAAAAACATTGACATCTTATTACCATTACCCTGACATATTATTACCATTACTCTGACATATTATTACCATTACCCTGACATTTAATATTTTTATCCAACTACATCTTAAATACCCTTGCATTTTTCATGGGTGTAGACGACCTTTATTTCTGAAAAGTGAGTGCCGTATGTATACAGTATCTATGGTAAAAATATTGTATAATAGGTTTGTAAGTTCCGGTACTGAATTACTGTACTTACTAATGCACATAACTGTAGTGCTGTAGCTCTGGCCAATCACAAAGCAGCTCTCTCGTGTCTTATAGACAGGGACGTGCAAAAGTCACGTTATTTTGTGACTGCAGACTGAGCTTCAAAATGTTGTATCTTTGTTTGACTTCTGTCATTGGTCCACGTGGCTTGTCCCAAGGTAGCTTTTAGCCAATAGTAAAGGCTTAGCGGTTGAGCAACTAATCTCCAAGGAAGCGATAATACAGGTTAATAACGCCAAGTAACCAATGAAATCACGAATTACATTGCTACTAATTAATAACGCGAAATGTGCATGTGTCTGCCATTAGACTGCCTTCAGAACTCTTTACCAGTGGGCAGTCTTGAGTCTTGGATAGGTAACCGAACTCAGAACTGCCTCGGCAAGTTTGACAGCCAAATATAAATAGCGGCATTCGGTCAAGCCACCTCCCCGGCAAGAGTGACGTTGACATTGCCAGCTCGCACCTAGAGGTTCTGTGTTCGAATACCGTGTAACCGGCGCGTCACCGTGCCGTGTTTAGAAGTTAGTTCAGCGAACACCGTGCTTCCCTCCACAGTTTGTCCACCTGAATTAAAGCGAGGGGTTTAAGGAACCAAATCAATAAATAAAATTACACTGGACAATTTCAATTCAGTAACACGGAATATTGACCAATCAAACAAACGCATCCGTTCAATGTCTAAAAATAGTATATTTTCAGTACAGACAAATGTAAATTACAGTTTTTCCGTAAAGCAAGTTTTAACGTCAACTGACAAAGATGAGTGGCTTCAAACTAAGTTTTCACCAATTTGTACAAATATATTTGATGATATAGAAACTTATAAAAATTATAATTGATCATTTTGCATGACCCTGGGCATTACTTTTCACCATTACATGATTATGTTCAAAATAAAAACACTTTGTAGATGATGCTAAGTAATTCCTCATTGGAATCCTGTAGTTAATATCTGTGAAGATATGTATTCACGAGGATCTTCTGTTGAAGTCTTCATGACTCGGTTTCTGAAAGAAAAAAAAAAGCATAATCGTAAGTATTGCAGTACATTAAAGAAAGCAGTGGAAATTATTGTTACAAATCTTTGAGGCTAAAGAAGGCGATTCTTCCAACAGTTGGTTGCTAAATGCAAGCTGTCAATGAAAATTCTTCGGTTAGATATTTTATTGCGTAACATATCGTTGATAGCAGAGTCATTAGACACGGAAACACTACGGAGCAGACAGGTGACTCATAATGAACCAGTAAGTAGAACACAAATCTACACGCACGCATTCTTACCCGAGACTCGAACCCTGACCCCTCACGCAGTAAGCCGGCAAATAACCAACTGCGCTGCTGAGGTCGGCCATATCGTCGACTTTCTTCTCGGATGTTATCCGATAGGATATATTTCAGCAAAATCACGAGAACGGCTATTAAACGTGAGTGAGTGTTAATAAAGAATTCCTTGCTAATGAAAACGAGTTAAATATTATTTTTAATTGAAAAATGTAAAAAAAAAAAACTTTTTGTATTTGTAATTTGAGGGTGTAAAATGTATCACCTGTCCTTTGTTACGGTAACCAGAATCACTGCCAACCCATTGCATCCATTCAATACTGTCTTAACAACACTGGCTAAAAAAAAATAATTAATTTATAATTGTAAAAATTTCCGTTTAACTGTGGGTGTTGCATTGGTGGCTAAAAGTTCATGTCTTAGTTCATTTTAAGTTGCGATTAGCAACAATTTTGTTTTACAAATATCATAGACAGCTACAAACCAAAAATATGCAACATGTTTATAATTTTGAACTATTTTCAAAAATAGTAACTCGAGGTATCTTATTTTAGTATGAATTATCTATTTTCGGTAAGTGAAGAAGTTTTTATTATTTTTGCGTCGCGAAACACTAAAACTGCGATTTTGACACGCCATTGTGTAAAAAAGTGTGAGAAAATATAACTGAAGTAATATCTGCAAACTGAAAAGCACTCCGTGCAGATATAAAGTAGTGTGTTTTTCCTGACTGCACGCTGAGCTTAGCACACAGTCAGCGCTGCTTCTGGCAATCGCCCTGCCTCGAGAGGCGTGAACAACTAGCGGAGTTTGTTTACTGGTCGCCTGCTAAGCTTGACGTCAAGCTGCACTTCCGCAACTGGCGGTGAGTCATCAAGCGTCAACTTACCACACTTCTTGTGGCACTTCTTCCTGCGAACCAGCCGTCTGGGACACGGCTTGCCGCCATTCGCCGCTTGCACCTGCAATCACACGCAGCCATCACCTTCATTTCTCCTTTGCGTCATTACAAAGCCTGCATTGTAATCTAAACTACAAGTTAAGTACGGAACTTATTTCCCCCGTGGACAATGAGCAGACGCAACAACCTTAAAAAGAAATAAGTAAAGGTTTGAAAATGTTTTTCGTTTTTAGGTTTTTTCTATTAGCTTGTATGAACTTTCTCAACTAAACGGAACAATCAAAATTTTTTTTCATTGAAATAAAAATTTTGATAGAATTTTTTTTTTAGCTAAATTTTAAGTGTACAAGAATTTTCATATTTTATATACTAGTTTAATCAAAAAATGGTAGCCGGCAAGATTTTTGCTTATCAAATGAGGGCTTGTAGGTTTAATCTTAATATTCACAACTTAA
>NQII01007941.1:17208-84464 GCA_002778355.1 Clitarchus hookeri | reverse complement strand
TGGCAATTGAAGTGTGTAACCTAAAATGTCCCGTAATTTTCGCTCCACCATTATGTCCTTGCTTGGAAACACACGTCGCTTCTTTGCCCCACGCGAGAGAGCGGAAGAGGAAAGGGCAGTGAGATAATATCGGACGGCGAGTCACTAAGTGATATTTGAATGACAGGGGAGCGATAATCCTACCAGGGTTTTGAGTTATAAAGGCATGCCGCAACACGTTGTTGCGCAACACTGTGATACGAATTTTTGAGGGATCGCAGCTCCTGACCTTCAGCAGAATTAAATGTCTGGTTTTGATAGTCCTTGCCTCTTTCAGCGTAAGTCGGGGTGCAGGAAATGTTTCAGATATTGCCTGCTGAACCTACAAAAGCGCATGGAGCCTCCGAGCGGGCAGTTTTTATGAGACGGAAGTTTAGGCAATCGCGCGATTTTGCGCGATAGAAGACGAACCAAAAGAGAAATGAAGGGCGAGGGAAGTGACCAGCGGAAGGAAAATCTGCGGCTGTGAACATCGGTGCAGTGAAGGATGCGACTTGCAGGCTGAACTATTGGACTGGATGCGTGAGTGTAAAAGACATTTCAAATGATGGCAACAGACACACTGAAAATGTGTAAATAATGAGTGTGAGTTAATCGACCATATCCAAACACAGAGATAGAGAAGGGGTTTAACTAGAGTTGAAATAGACGTTAAATACTGCGCTCATTGAAAAATAAAACTAGTAATAATGGAGATAGATTAATGCATGTGTGAATAAATTAAAATTAAATTTAGTTATATTATTTTTATTAAGACCTTCATCCCTCACGAACTCAGATACGCCCCTCAGGCGTCATGTAAAAATATATTTGAGAGTGTAAGAAAGGATACTACCAACGGAACGGCCATGGATTGCAGGGGCAATGGAAACTGAGAGCTCCACGAGGAACCCAGTTTCTCTACAAAAGTATGTTATAAGCCGACATAAAGAATGCGGGGCAAGGCAAATAATAGGTAAAGCACTTGTGTTAGAATATAAGTAGTATATAAATGAGAGAGCTGGCTAAGCCCATATTTTCAATAATTTTCCATAAATATTAAGAACCTAAGAATCTGTTAAAATATAAAAACCACATACAATAAAATTTATAAAAAAATCTTTTAAAAACTTAAATCCAATTCATTTTTTATTAAAACTAACACTTAGATTAAAACATTAAAATAAAAATAATATTTTCTTTATATTAAATAATAAAAATTTAATTGCCATTTCTAGACCAAAGAAACATTTATATATTGCATTTATTGTGCTTTTTTATTTTACATTAATCTTCTTTAACTAAAATAATAACTTTTTCTTTTAACATTTTTAAATGTTTAATATATTAAATCAAACTTAAAATTATATTAGAAATATATAGTATATTTAATAATATAACTATAAAAAATATTCATAAATTGTGACACTCGTTTATCTGAAGTCTGGCACTGACATTTTCTCTTAATCGAAAACTACTTTTTTACCCGTCTGCGCCAGAAAAAATTACGAGATGTCAAATTCTACCTTGGATGATATTTTTCATTGCTGTTCGGCCGTGCTGCCTGGCCAACGATTATTGACTTCGAGGAAATAAAGTAATTAATCAACTAAAATAATCTTTTATTTACTATGATATTGCTTAAAGATATAATAAAGATTTAGAATTAAAGTATTTGTCTGATAAAATTGTAGAAAAATTGGCTAAAGATATATTAGTAAAAATAGAAATATCATTTAAAGGAAAAATAGTTTCCGCAGTTGTAGCTGTAACTATGATTACTAAAAGAAAAAAAGGTCGGCGAATCAAAATAAATAAATGATAAATTAATGTAAATAATCTATATATAGCATAATATATTAAATCAAAATATTTATAATTATATAATATATAACTGAAAATAAAACCAACAACTTTCTAAATCCCAAATATTTAATTGATATAAATAAGATAACAATTCAAGATAAAAATTAATATAAAATGTAACTAGAAAGGTAATAATTAAAATTATCATTATCTTTACCAGCATTAAAAAAAATTTCTTCACAAACTGTAAATGAATTAAAACAAGTTGGATTCTTACTTTTAATTGCACCAAAAGCAGCTGTTATTAGTGTTTGCATTGGTGGTGGAAAAGCTAAGTTTTATTCAGTCCAAAAAAAAAAAGCCATAAATTAGTAATAAAACTAATTAGCCGTTGGGTGCACTCTGAAGACAGCAACAGCTATTGCTGTAAAAGTAATTTCAAATAACCTTAAATTAATTAAATTTGTATACAATATCAAAGGTAAATTTAAAAATTGTGTCAAAATTAAAAAAAAATAATAATTTTTGAGACATTTATACTAACGATGATTTACACAATTAAATTAAAAAACACGAATTTCAAAATAGAAATTTAGGTATTCCATCAAATATTGTTATCATAAATACAGATTTTTTAAATTTCGATTCGTTTCAATGAAAAATAATTAAAAATTAATAAATTATTTTAAAAATTACTAAGCAGCAGCTGAAACACCTCACTTACACTTTCTTTCACACTACTAATTTTGTTATCAAAGCTATTAATGCTTAAACTCTCTTTAACCATTTAGCTATCTAGATCCACAATAAAGGCTCGCAGTGCTTCCAGGAATGCAGACATTTTTCTCGTTAACATTCACTGCGATGGTTATATAAAACAGTCTTAATTTTTTGGCCTACAGCTAAGAAAATTAATTAATTTGTTTTGATATCACTAATTACATGCCTACTGTCTAACAAATTTATAATTAAATGCCTCCATCCCACTTCTGACTTCAGTGTTACAAGAAACCTGAGTTCTGGCCAACGATTATTGACTTCGAGGAAATAAAGTAATTAATCAACTAAAATAATCTTTTATTTACTATGATATTTCTTAAAGATATAATAAAGATTTAGAATTAAAGTATTTGCCTGATAAAATTGTAGAAAAATTGGCTAAAGATATATTAGTAAAAATAGAAATATCATTTAAAGGAAAAATAGTTTCCGCAGTTGTAGCTGTAACTATGATTACTAAAAGAAAAAAAGGTCGGCGAATCAAAATAAATAAATGACAAATTAATGTAAATAATTTATATATAGCATAATATATTAAATCAAAATATTTATAATTATATAATATATAACTGAAAATAAAATTAACAACTTTCTAAATCCCAAATATTTAATTGATATAAATAAGATAAAAATTCAAGATAAAAATTAATATAAAATGTAACTAGAAAGGTAATAATTAAAATTATCATTATCTTTACCAGCATTAAAAAAAATTCCTTCNTCCTTCACAAACTGTAAATTAATTAAAACAAGGTGGATTCTTACTTTTAATTGCACCAAAAGCAGCTGTTATTAGTGTTTGCATTGGTGGTGGAAAAGCTAAGTTTTATTCAGTCCAAAAAAAAAACCCATAAATTAGTAATAAAACTAATTAGCCGTTGGGTGCACTCTGAAGACAGCAACAGCTATTGCTGTAAAAGTAATTTCAAATAACCTTAAATTAATTAAATTTTTAAATAATATCAAAGGTAAATTTAAAAAATGTGTCAAAATTAAAAAAAAAAAAATAATTTTTGAGACATTTATACTAATGATGATTTACATATTTAAATTAAAAAACACGAATTTCAAAATAGAAATTTAGGTATTCCATCAAATATTGTTATCATAAATACAGATTTNTTTAAATTAAAAAACACGAATTTCAAAATAGAAATTTAGGTATTCCATCAAATATTGTTATCATAAATACAGATTTTTTAAATTTCGATTCGTTTCAATGAAAAATAATTAAAAATTAATAAATTATTTTAAAAATTACTAAGCGGCAGCTGAAACAGCTCACTTACACTTTCTTTCACACTACTAATTTTGTTATCAAAGCTATTAATGCTTAAACTCTCTTTAACCATTTAGCTATCTAGATCCACAATAAAGGCTCGCAGTGCTTCCAGGAATGCAGACATTTTTCTCGTTAACATTCACTGCGATGGTTATATAAAACAGTCNTAAAGGCTCGCAGTGCTTCCAGGAATGCAGACATTTTTCTCGTTAACATTCACTGCGATGGTTATATAAAACAGTCATAATTTTTTGGCCTACAGCTAACAAAATTAATTAATTTGTTTAGATATCACTAATTACCTGCCTACTGTCTAACAAATTTATAATTAAATGCCTCCATCCCACTTCTGACTTCAGTGTTACAAGAAACCTGAGTGGCGTATCCGAGTTTCTGAGGGATGGAGGTCTTAATAAAAATAAAATAACAAAATTTAATTTTAATTTGTTCGCATATATATTATTTACAGCATATGTATCTCTCTCCACTATTACTCTTTTTATTTCTCAGTGAGCGCAGTTTTAAATGTCTATCTCAACTCTAATTAAAGCTCTTCTCAACGGCTGTGTTTGATAATAGTTAATTAATTCAAATTAATTATTAACACATGTTCAGTCTCTCTCTTGCCATCATTTGAAATGTCTTTCACTCACACATCCAGTCCATTAGTCGTCCAGCCTGACGGTCGCACTCTTCACTGCACCGATGCTTACAGTGGTAGATTTACCTCCCGCTGGTCACTTCCGTCGCTACTCATTACTCTACTTGCTCGNCCATTAGTCGTCCAGCCTGACGGTCGCACTCTTCACTGCACCGATGCTTACAGTGGTAGATTTACCTCCCGCTGGTCACTTCCGTCGCTACTCATTACTCTACTTGCTCGTGGTCTATCGCTTTTCGTCGCACGATCGCCCATACTCCAGATACTCATCAGCTGTAGGTTCAGAGGCCCGACGTGCTTTTATAGTCTCTGGTTTTGACCGGGAAGGTTCGTCTCACCCCGAGTCATGCTGAGAAAAACTCGGTCATTAATCCAGAACATTCCACAGATAAATGTTGAAATTCAATCAGCTGAAGGTCAGGAAGGAGTGCGCGAGCTACAAATGGTTTATCGCAGTGACAAGTTTTTTATAACAAGATGCGCAAATATTGGATTATTGCGCACCTGACCTTCCAAACATCCTTTGTGACATGCTGCTTGCTATCACACCACTACTCTGTCCTTCTCTTCTACTCGCTCGCAAGGGAGAAATAAGTGAGCACGTAGCAATATTGTGTATGTNTTCTTATAACAATATAAACTTCGATGTTCATGTTTTCGATACATCATTATATAAGATTTTTTTTGGGTTTGGTTCACATGTGAAAATATTTTTAATAAAATTCCAAATCGGTATGAATAACAAAAGAAACTAAATTTTAATGAATGATAATAAATTTTGAAATGTGATTTTGTCTCCAAATTTAGACATTTATAATTTCTACAGATTATTTTTTAAAACTATATTCTTCTTGTTTATTGAATTTTTTTTTTAGAATTATAAATTTTTTAACATCTTTCAGAAGTAAATTTGTTTCCAGTATGCACACTAGGTTGTGATGAAATTAATTACCATAAATATCCAATCCAATAGTAATTACATTTATTTACATCTGTAAAATATAATTTATTTATATGAATATATATTAATCTTTTTTATTATTTTTAAAGCATAAATATTTTTATTTACATCAGGAGAATAAACATTTATCTAGATATACAGGTTGTGTATAAAATAATACCCCAAATTTGAAGGTCTATAATATCAAAACCAAACAATCTACAACTTTGATTGACCAATCAAATGAACCGTGGAACCGTGAAGTTTGTTTACCATACATTCATAAATGTTCAATGTGACCACCATTAGCGGCCCGAACGACATCTACGCGATAATAAAACTCGTTATACGCTATTGTCACCATATCCGGTGTTACGGTTTAGATGACGTTTGTAACTCTCGATTTGAGGTGGTGAGGGGGGAGTAAGCTCGCATTCGACACTTCAATGTGAAGGGAACGGCCTGATGTTTCCTATATTGGCCCAAGATATAACACTGTGCATCTGCCGTCGCACTATGAGCGTGTGTTGTGTGTTAGTACACATCAATATGGCGACGAAACAACAGAAGCCGTTCTGTGTTATTCAGTTTGCTAAATGTGAATCGGTTACGAATATTCAATGTGAATTCCGTCGCAAATACGGACGTCGTCCTCCCGATAAGTGGAGTATCGAACTTTGGTTTTGTCAGTTCCAAGACACAGAATGTCTTTGCAAAGGCAAAAGTTCCGGGCCGCCGCGCGTGTCCGAAGAGAATGCGCAACGGATTCAACAAGCGTTCGTTCGCAGTCGTCCGAGAAAATCAACTCGACAAGCTAGTTGGGAAATGCAAATCACCCAATCGATGGTATGGACAGTGTTGAGAAAGCGATTGCTGTACAAACCATACAGATTACAGCTTGTACAGGCTCTTACCGGAAGGGATAAATAACTGAGACGTGATTTCTGCATGTTCGTTCTTGCTCAGAACGAGGTAAACGATGCCTTCTTTTTTAAGCTGGTTTTTAGTGATGAAGTGACGTTCCATACAAATGGTAAGGTGAACCGGCACAACGTGCGGATATGGGGTCAGGAGCCTCCACATGAAACCACCGAACACGAGCGCGCTTCCCTCAAAGTGAATGTGTTTTGCGCTGTATCCAAAGACACTGTTTTCGGCCCTTTCGTTTTTCACCAGCCACTGTTACTGGAATCTCTTATTTGGACATTCTTACAGAGTGGTTGTTTCCTCAGTTAGAAGAGGCGGTGGGGGACTTTATTTTTCAGCAGGATGGTGCGCCACCCCATTTGCACCTAGCTGTTCGCGGATACCTGAACGAGATGTTGCCGCAACGCTGGATTGGTCGAGGAGCAGCTGGTGACCAGGCTCTTCATCACTGGCCTCCAAAAAGTCCGGATCTTACCCCGTGTTTTTTTTTCTATAGGTGTACATAAAGGTTCAAGTGTTTCGTCCACCAACCATTGCCGGCTAACATTGACGACCTCAAAACGAGAATTACGGACGCCATCCAAACCGTAATACCAGAAATGCTGACAAGAGCGTGGAACGAGTTTGGTTATTGCGTAGATGTCATTAGGGCCACTCGTGGTGGTCACATTGAACATTTATGAATGTATGGTAACAAACCTCATGGTTTCACTGCTCATTTGATAGGTCAGTCAAGGTTGTAGGTTGTTTGGTTTTGATATTATAGACCTTCAAAGTTGGGGTATTATTTTATACTTAGCCTGTATTATTATTCTTTTTAATTTAAAAGTTTCTAAATTTTTATTAAGTTCTAAACCAATATTTTACTAATTAGAAACTCTCGCGTCATTATCTGTTGATTGTTATAATGCTAATTTTATATAACATAGGAAATATTTTTTATTTTTATACAAACATTTTGGCGTTTAATTTTTTTTCTTGTAATTGAATATAAGGCGAAACATTTGATGTATTATATCTATTAACATATAGTTCTAAATTATCTATTGAAAGTTCTTTTCAAATCCCGTTATTTTTGTTAAAATTTAATCGAAAAAATTATTTAAGATTTCATCTAAATTAGTTGATCTATAAATATTAGAATTTGTATTATATGAAACATGAAAGTTACTTTCAATTTTATACATTCAGATGATTTTAAAATATTGTTAATTCTTCTAATAATTATTTCTTTAGTAGATTAAAAAATTCATTAGTTACTAAATAATTTTTTTTCGTTTTCTCTTCTGAATGTTTGTATTCTTGATGTATCTTCTATTCTAATTTTATGTCTTTTTTATTTGAATTAAAATATTTTACTCTTGTTTATTAAATCTTGCAAACGGAATAATTATTTTTTAACGTAAAAATATTGTTATAATTATAACAAAATTTTCTTATATCTTACATTACCTTTAATTTTTCTTTATTGTTTTTCATGGTGTAAACAATGTGTGTATACATATATAATATATGTATTTAGTGAAAGTTTTAATTCATGAAATGAATATATAAAAAAATTTAAATAACAAGATTTACACTTTTCCCATAAAATTTTCTTATATGAGACACAGTAGTAAATTCCATACAATCTGATATTGCTTTTTACTTTAAAAATTTTAGATTTTTTATTGTTATAACCTATTTTAAATTACAGTTATCAAAAAATTATTTTAATTTTTTTTTCAATATTTCTATGTTTTGAATTTAAAGTTTTATTTTTTTATCCGTATTGATACCCATTGATCAATTATTAAATTTTTGTCTTAATTTTTTCTGTGGTTTTTATGTATTTTCGATATTCCTTAATAAAAATAAAATTTTAGTATTTATTTAAAATTTATAATTTTTTTAATTTAGTTAAGCTTGTCGTATCTTGAAAATAATTTTGTTCAATTTTTTTCTTCACAATACGTAAATTTGATAAAATATAATTTTATATTTTATTATAACATTAATTTTTTATGTTTTTACAAATAATATTATAAAAATATTTTCTACAGTCACATATTGATTTTTTAATTTTTTTTAATTTGATATTATTATATTTATTTATTTGTAAAAGTTTAACATATATTATAATGCTTATCTTTTAAATTTTTATGCAAAATAAATTAATTTGTATGTTTTCCTTCATGCACTTAATAAAATTTTTTTTATTTTAATATTTCCATTTATTTAACATATTTTACATAAATGTAATTTATAGTAAATGAATTCAATGGTAAAGCAGCTAAATAACTTAAATAAGTTTAAAAAACTACAGAAGATAAAATTAAATGAAAAATGTAAAACATCTTATTTTCAATTTATAGACACAATGCAAGGTAAATATTTTTGTGTTTTAGGATATAAATTTAAAATTACTTTGCCTGTTAGGTATGTTGAACTTATCGAAAATAAATATTTAGAAATTTTAAATGAAAAACTTTATTATCTTTGTTATAAACGATTAATAAAAAAAGAAAAACAATTAATTTATGATACTTAGGTTTTTTGGTCTAGAAATGGCAGTTAAATTTTAATTAGTTATTTAAATCCAGTTTTTCATTTGTTTTTAAAANTTAGGTTTTTTGGTCTAGAAATGGCAGTTAAATTTTAATTAGTTATTTAAATCCAGTTTTTCATTTGTTTTTAAAAAATTAATTATTACAATCAATGTTTAGCTTAAATAAAACAAAATTTATTAGATTTTGAGTCTTAAAATATATTTATTCGGTAAATTTTACCTAATTTTTATTTTCAGAGTTTTATGATATTTTAACCGATTCCTAAGTTTTGTTTATAAATGGAAAATTATAATGAAATATTATTGAGCCGGCTCTCTCATTTATGTACTACTAATATCGAGTCTGTNTTTTATAAATGGAAAATTATAATGAAATATTATTGAGCCGGCTCTCTCATTTATGTACTACTAATATCGAGTCTGTGATGGACAGAATTCATTGCAAGCTACTCTCTAAATTTCATTAAAAAATAATTTATAGGGAAGCCTTTCTACTACCTCTTCTAATATTCATTTCAAATCATTGAATGGGGGTCGTTGAAGAATACAAGTAAAGAATTTTTTTTGAGAACTGTTTGAAAAGGGGAAAAAAAGAGGCCTACAACACTTCATGTGTAGAGAGGACGTGTTGACAAAAAACTATACAACCACCTGGTTTCGAAAGGAAACGAAATGGCTTTGTCCACGACAAGAAAATTTATAAATTATTTGAGAGAGCTAAAAATAACTAAGCGTGGAAGGAGTTTCGTAAAGGATATCGATAATAAACTACATGCGCAGAAGATTGTCTGTGGAAGTAACAATAAGAAAAGTTTGAGGAATATTAACCAGTGCACTGCGTTGTACAATTGCAAGTTTTCCAGAGACGTTCATCATTGGTAAGTCAGGACTGTTTTTATATAGCGTTGTTTAAAAGCAATACGTTGCAATTTTAAAACGTGTAATATGATATTGGTAACACACATGGTGGGTATAAGTTGTTTATGCAGACTTGCCGATAGTTTTACAAAATGGATATCTGCGGTTTCAGGTCGTCATCTGGTTCAATAATTTAGCCTACAGCCAAAAGTCCTGAGCTATGTAACACAGCTGAGAAGATGGTAGTTATTAGTAACCGTTACAGTGCCTTTACTGATACTTCAGTGACTTCATCCTCTTACCACACNCTGAGAAGATGGTAGTTATTAGTAACCGTTACAGTGCCTTTACTGATACTTCAGTGACTTCATCCTCTTACCACACTCCTTGTGCCCTCGCCTGTTTAAAGAGCCGTTAAACAGTACTTATATAGCATTGTGTATGTTGATGCAGGAACACATATTTACACAGTGTGGCTTAAAGTTTTAAGAATGAACTCGTGAACAAAAAAAGAATGTAGCATTATATATTATTTTAATTACTTATTATTCTACTTATTAACTTTGTATAGCTATATATCGCTCTGCGCGATCTGCTGGCCACTCCAGAGAGTTCTGTGAATCCATTGTATAAATTCTTCGTAACAGGTAACACTCTCATTAAATTATCTTGCATCATCTCAATATCCTCGAATTTATGTCCTTTCAAACATTGAATTTCAGTTTTGGAAGAAAAAAAAGTTATCCACCGGTGTCAAGTCTGGAGAGTAAGAGCGATAGTGTATCACAGCACAAAAACTGGCTGCATTGGGACATAGCGTATTATCGTGCAGCTAGAAACAATTTTTCTTTGCATGGAAATCCGGACGCATAGACGCGATGCGCTTCAACATCCGATTCATTAAAGTCTCGTAGAATTCTGCATTCACTATGTGTCCTTCACTAATGAACTCCTTGTGAATCATTTTCCTGAAATGAAAAAGGCAACCAATATTATTTTCACTGGCGACTTCTGGAAGCGAACTTTCTTTGCCTACCCACTCCACAATTTGCCTCTTCGTTTCCGGATCGTACGCAAAAAACCAAGTTTCGTCACGGGAGATGATCTTGTTAACAAAATCTGGATCGTTGTCTCCTATTCGAAGAAAATCTTGACAAGCCGCCATGCACTCTTCCTTTTGTTCGGCTGTCAGCGTGTGTGGGAAGAAACGACCTTACAATTTTTTTTTACCCACGAGTTGAAAATAATGGGGAGTCTGGCACAAGGACGCCGGCCGCCGCACCTCAGTGCTATTCAGACTCTGTCATTTCGATCGGCTGGCGGCCATCTTATTCACCATGCTGGAAATTCGAGCCGCACAAACCACGAGAGAATAAAGAATTCCTGTTCACAAGTGAAGGAAAAATACCTGCAAAGTTANCTGAGAAGATGGTAGTTATTAGTAACCGTTACAGTGCCTTTACTGATACTTCAGTGACTTCATCCTCTTACCACACGCCTTGTGCCCTCGCCTGTTTAAAGAGCCGTTAAACAGTACTTATATAGCATTGTGTATGTTGATGCAGGAACACATATTTACACAGGGTGGCTTAAAGTTTTAAGAATGAACTCGTGAACAAAAAAAGAATGTAGCATTATATATTATTTTAATTACGTATTATTATACTTATGAACTTTGTATAGCTATATATCGCTCTGCGCGATCTGCTGGCCGCTCCAGAGAGTTCTGTGAATCCATTGTATAAATTCTTCGTAACAGGTAACACTCTCATTAAATTATCTTGCATCATCTCAATATCCTCGAATTTATGTCCTTTCAAACATTGAATTTCAGTTTTGGAAGAAAAAAAAGTTATCCACCGGTGTCAAGTCTGGAGAGTAAGAGCGATAGTGTATCACAGCACAAAAACTGGCTGCATTGTGACATAGCGTATTATCGTGCAGCTAGAAACAATTTTTCTTTGCATGGAAATCCGGACGCATAGACGCGATGCGCTTCAACATCCGATTCATTAAAGTCTCGTAGAATTCTGCATTCACTATGTGTCCTTCACTAATGAACTCCTTGTGAATCATTTTCCTGAAATGAAAAAGGCAACCAATATTATTTTCACTGGCGACTTCTGGAAGCGAACTTTCTTTGCCTACCCACTCCACAATTTGCCTCTTCGTTTCCGGATCGTACGCAAAAAACCAAGTTTCGTCACGGGAGATGATCTTGTTAACAAAATCTGGATCGTTGTCTCCTATTCGAAGAAAATCTTGACAAGCCGCCATGCACTCTTCCTTTTGTTCGGCTGTCAGCGTGTGTGGGAAGAAACGACCTTACAATTTTTTTTTACCCACGAGTTGAAAATAATGGGCAGTCTGGCACAAGGACGCCGGCCGCCGCACCTCAGTGCTATTCAGGCTCTGTCATTTCGATCGGCTGGCGGCCATCTTATTCACCATGCTGGATGTCGTTGATCTTGACTGTCACCTTCTCAGGACCTTGTACTTAAGCGAGACTCGACAGTGCAAAAAAATGGGATGCAAGATACTATCACGCCAAAATTTGTAATGCTAATTTTAAAATTCGAGCCGCACAAACCACGAGAGAATAAAGAATTCCTGTTCACAAGTGAAGGAAAAATACCTGCAAAGTTAAGGGATTAAGTGAGGGGGAATTATTAGTTGGACTAAAATTGTATGGTGAGGGGTAACAGAATTAATATCCAATTGCAATGGTATTTCAACTAGCGTTAAAGGAAAAATTAATTTTTTGAAATCTGTTATATCTTAAGATTTTAATAGATAAATATAAGGGTTTAATAATTTTAATATCAAATTAAATTCCTGCATCATGCATGCAGAAACAATGCTAATAGGAAAAATAGATTTCTTTAAACTGCAGATTTTCCTATGTTAGTAAAACAAATATGAGTGCCAACAGCTTGCCTGGTGGCTAAATCGTCAGAATGGGTGGGTGCCGACAGCTCGCCTGGTGGCTAAATCGAGAAATTAGCTCTACTTAGGAGTTGAACATAGAATTCTATATGGCAGGCGCAGACAGCCCCACCTACACTTTAAAAACATAAGCAACTATGGCTGCCGCCTGATGGCTAAAACGACAGATCGACTGGCTAAGAAATCTAGTGCCAATAAATCCAAAATGGTGTGTGGAGTGCATAAGTTGGAATGACAAAGGAGTGGAGGTGGGGGTATGTTAAGACAATGTTATTGAGTAGACAGGTGCAGTCAGTCGTCTGCTGGATGTTGTGCTGGGGAAACTTCTGGAAATGTAAATTTTTTTAATACAATTTTTAATACATTTGTATAACCTTCTTATAATGTTGTTAACATTTTTAATTTTTTTTAAATTTGTTAAAATTAATTTAATTTTCAAAATTTCTTTTTAACTTTCCAAATTTTTTTTAAAATTTAATGTTTGGTAAAATTTTTCTATAATTTTTTGGGATTTTCAAGGTTAAAGTCACTGGAGTTAATATCAAAGTTCATGGTCAAGGTCACCAACATCCAACATGGCAGACAAGATTGTCGCATGCCGACTAGAAAGACAGAGCATGAACAGCTCTGAGCTCCAGTATCCCGTGACCTTGTGATAGACTCCCCATGCCAAGTCGTCATTGATGATCGTCGGGCTGTTTCTTTATCGATTGTTAACCTCTCCGTGAGCAGTCTAACCGCTTACCCACAATCGTCTTTCCACCGCAGCGGGGACAGTTTCGATGTTCGCCTAAGTTCGGCTGGAGCACGGACGCCCTGTTCTTTCGTAATCTTGAATGCTCTCCCTACCTCGTAATTTACAAAAACACAAAAATACATCATACGAGACAATCAATCATCACCGTACGCGTTCTGCATCTCTTGGTAAGTTTCGGAAGCAGTTTTACCATTTTTAAAGCAAAACTCAATCGCACACCTTTGTTAATAGACTAACTCGTGATCTGAAACAAACAAAACTTTGTGAGAGTTTATAGCCATTAATGCCGATATTTCGCTTGTATCTACAGCCAGGCTGATTTCAATCAACACTGAAATGTGTGAGGGAATTTTTGTACACCGTCAAATATATAAAACTCAGTTATATAACGTGAATTATGTTACCAATACAACTAATGTGTTCAACATAATCACAAATTATAATGGCTTTGTGCATAAACACGATGGCCCACCTAAGAATTCCCCCCCGATAGTGCGTTAAATAGTTCAGATATGCACACAACTACATGTACAGGTTAAATTACATCGAAGAGGGCATCTGAAACACGCGATTTTTCTTCTTTAAATTACATATTTTCAATATATGAGAGTCTAAATTTATCTTGTAAATAAGAACCAACTATGTTTTGTATTTCACATGTTGCGTTAGCTCTGCTTAAAAACAACTGACTTACTTTACTGACAGTTTGAATGTCACCGGCAAGAGTAAACATAAACAATGTCTGAGGCACCTGTCTTTATGTCTCGTTCATAATGTTTACATAACTTGAAGGTCGAACACACCCTTAGTACACTACACAATACAACACTTATTACTTCAGTGCTGTACCGGACAACCAAACGACAAGACATTGGCGACGTATGGGAGACCGGCTCTCTACGTAGAAGGTTGACTTGTGTCGAGGTATGCTACGCTAAATGTTACTAGTGATCTGTGCAGTATTTGGTAGCAATGTTTTAAACGTAAAATGAATTTAACGTGTCCATAATTTCTAGCCATTTGAAATGGTTTTCACAAATTAAGAAATGGTTGAAATATTATTAATTTACGGAGAATGTCGCCAAAATGCCACACTAGCAGAACGGCTGTATGACGAACGTTTCTCTGATAGACATCATCGGAGCCGTCCTACCGTCGCGTGGCTGCTATTGTTATCAAACTTCGTGAGACTGGAAGTTTGTCGCCACGAAAGCCAGAGAGTGGCCAATGAAGCAACAGCAGTAGCTGTTCTTGCAGTAAACCCTCAGGCCAGTTCTCGCGAAATGGAAAGACTTTCGTCAGTCGAACAAGCGTGCTACGCATTCTTCACAGGCAATAATTACCCCCCGTTCCACATCTCGCTACATCAAGAGCTTCACGTCAATGACTTCCAACGTCGTCTGGAATACTACCAGTGGGTTCTGCAGCAAGGCCATGACTTTATGAGTAGCATACTGCTTACCGACTCTACTGTGATTGTCCTTTCAGTTTCTCACCTGAGGAAGGGGAGAGATTTCAGGCCCCGAACAGTCGTGAAGACATATTATTTTTTGTGTTATTTTCGTAGCTTTGTGTCTTCTCTGTTGGTGTACCTTTTATTTTCTCTGGTTATTTTTGTGTTTCCTGTGTTGTCCTAAGTGTTGATTTATTCGTTTTTGTAATCTTACAAGGAATACCTTTCCTATCATGTATTTAATTGTGGTTTTTGTCCTATTTCAACTGTGCCCACTGATATTGTTTTTTGCACTGTTTTGCTGTCTCTTGTGATGTTTTCGTTTTCGACATCTTGTTGTCTTTCCTTTTGGTTTGCTTTCGTTGTCTGTCCTGTTTCGTATTAATAAGTTGTTAGTCTATCTTTGTGTCGTTTTAATTATATAAATATTTGTTGTAAAAGGTTTTCTCGTCTTTTGTCTTGCTGAGTTCTATGAGTGTGTGAGAGATTTTTATTTAGTCTCATGGTCGGAAATGGACACAGTCCAATCAACCCATCATAACAACATAGTTTACTTATCTTTTTTCGTGCTCCGTCTTGTTTTTCCACGACAGACATTGCATCGCAATGGTGAATGTAAAAAAATCTCCATCTAGGGATGAATATAAATATGACCAAGAATGCAACTTCAGGTACAAAAATGTATTAAAAATATATGGACAAGTAAAATAATTCTAAGAACAACATATTTATTGAAGTTTGTGCAGAACCACAGACTTTAGGTTACTGTTACAAAAACTTTTAAGGCAGAAAATAGATTTGATGAATAATACACTGCAAAGCCAGAAAAACTGGTATAGGCGTGCGTATGCAAATAACAGAGGTATGGAACCAATCAGAGTAACGCGATGCTGTCGGCAGCGCCTATATAAGACAACAAGCGTCTGGCAAAGTTGCTAGATCGGTTACTGCTGCTACAAGGGCAGGTCGACCATTTTACTAGTGTACCGTGAATATCGGGAATCCGGTACAATATCAAATCTTCGACATCGCTGCGGCCGGAAAAATATCGTGGACGAACAGGACAAACGACGACTGACGAGAATCATTAAACGTGACAGACGTGCAACACTTTCACAAATTGGCGCAGCTTTCAATGCTGGGGCCTCAACAAGTGCCAGCGTGCGAAATATTCAATGGACCATCATTGATATGGGCTTTCGGAGACCAAGGCCCACTCGTGTACCGTTGTTGACTGCACGGCACAAAGCTTTACGCCACGCCTGGGCCCGCCAACACCGCCATTGGATTGTTGATGACTGGAAACACGTTGCCTGGTCTGACGAGTCTCATTTCCAATTGTATCGGGCGGATGGACNTGGATTGTTGATGACTGGAAACACGTTGCCTGGTCTGACGAGTCTCATTTCCAATTGTATCGGGCGGATGGACGTGTGCGGGTATGGAGACATCCTCATGAATCCATGGACCCTATATGTCAACAGGGGAACGTTCAAGCTGGTGGAGGCTCTGTCATGGTATGGAGCGTGTCAAGTTGGCGTGAAATGGAACCCCTGATACGTCTAGATACGACTCTGACAGGTGACAGATACGTAAACATCCTGTCCGATAACCTGCATCCATTCGTGTCTATTGTGCATTCCTACGGACGTGGACAATTCCAGCAAGACAATGTGACACCCCACACGTCGAGAGTTGCTACCGAGTGCCTCCAGGAACACTCTTCTGACTTTAGACACTTTCATTGGCCACCTAAATCACCAGACATGAACTTTATTGAGCATATCTGGGATGCCTTGCAATATGCTGTTCAGAAGAGATCTCCACCGCCTCGCACTTCTATAGATTTGTGGACTGCCCTGCAGGATTCATGGTGTGAATTCCCTCTTGCATACCTTCAGACATTAGTCGAGTCCATGCCACGTCGTCCTGCGGCACTTCTGCGTGTTCACGGTGGCTCTACACGATATTAGGCAGGTGTACCAGTTTTTTTGGCTCTTCAGTGTAAGTAACTGAAGAATGAACGGCAACATCTGAGATACATTGCCGTATTATTTAATTGCTTTAAGGAATAAACTTGAGTATTTCATCAACCTTATTTTCAGTTAAAAGTAGCGAAATGACCATTATTCGATTTTTATGGCGTATGTACAACCCTGACGTCAAAATTAACAATTTTTTATCTTGTTTCCAAAGAAAGTATTGTAATGTACTTGGCAGGCGCGCTTAATGTCATGTTTTTTTATATTATGTGACGATGTTTTTGTAGTTTTAAGGCATTTTGCACCGAAAATATTTGGCAAAATTGCATGAAAAACCGAGATGAAGTAATGTCATAAAAAGATTTGTTCTTTTACGAAAAAGAGAGAAGGAATGAGACAGAATTTGATGGGGAATAAAAGCTGAAGTCTTTAGATTTGATTAGTGAGGCGGAGATGGGGCAGCGGCAGCATGCGATGTTGAGGGTAACAGAAGTATCACCAGAAAACCCACCGGCCAGTAGCAACGTCCACCAAGTTTTCCACAAGCAAAAATCGGTAGTTTGGCTGGACCGGGAATATAATCAGGTCCACCACGAGGCAGTCGGGTGGTATGACCACTGCACCACCACCGCTTTCTATTACGAAATGTGAAAGAGCTTCATGTGTTTACAAATGGGAATGTTTTCTGCTTCCAGCTAGACATGGACGGCTCACCGCCAGAAGATCTTTTACCAACTCCTCAGATGTTGCGTGCTTTGTGCAAGATATTCGGACTGGAGCNGACGGCTCACCGCCAGAAGATCTTTTACCAACTCCTCAGATGTTGCGTGCTTTGTGCAAGATATTCGGACTGGAGCCTTTCACTTTCGCCATCCATAGAGTTCCCTCAGGAACAATTGTGCAGTTCAAGAGGTCTCTTCCAGCTACCGTCTACAATCTCCTGGTCACAACTGTGACGGCAGGAGTCGGGATATATCATGTTTATTACATTGCGACTTCAGAAAATAACGTACTTTATATGAACAAGGCTTTGTTAGCCATATCAACGAGTTTAACTTATGTCACATCTGTTGTAAATCTGTTCACGAATAGTTCAAACAGTAGGTACAGACAAGAGATGATACATGTTTGTCTAAAAGCCGATAATATGTTGTTAGATTACCCAAACCAATTTTGCCACAATATTTCCAGCAGCTTTACACGTGGTGTCATTCTAGTACTGATCTGTATGACCGTCTGTTTCAGTGTTGATAGTTGTATTTTGTTTTCTGTTGGCCATTTGAAGCCATTTGCTTTTAATTATTTCCACTACATAATACACTTCATAAATGCCACAATGACGATGAGTTGTGTGAACTCGATCCTTCAAATTCGCAAACTACTTAAGTCAATAAATATTCAATTTCGTCGTCTTGAAAACTTAAAGGAAGAAAATTAACACTGGGCATATCCTGATATAACGAATCCAATACAAACGCTCAGCTCGCAGACGTGCATTGGCGTATCGACTACACCAGCGCTGCAGATGCCTGTACTAGATATATGCAGTAGTAATGGCGACAGTTCAGACACTTCCTCCATACAGAATAAACCAGAATTAAATATTTTACAACTGAGGATACTTCGCAAACAAGTTTTTACAATGATCACTCTGGTTAATGATTCGTTTGGAGTTCCGATTTTATTTCTTTTTGTGTGTGGCTATATGAATACTGTAGGCGTATTTTTCTGGGCTCTCCGAGGGCTGAGTTCTGTCGGAGATGTCCCTCAGGGTTTGTTTTTCTGTGTTGCCGTAATGTGGTGTGTTCTGTACTTGGGCCAGGCTCTAGCCATCGTGTGGTATTTTACAGCCACTGTAGATGAGGCGAGAGTGACTATGGACATCATCCAGAACATGCTTCTTGAACCTGAGCCAGACGAGGCGGTGGTCCAGCAACTGAACCTATTTCAAGATCAGATTTGCAGCGAGGATTTGTCCTTCACTGCCTGTGGTTTCTTTGCTATAGAGGAAACCTTACTCTGCTCCATGGCTGTGTCAGTGATGTCTTATCTGCTAGTGCTGATGCAAATTGCTTCGACATATCCAAGCGACTTGCATAACAATTCAACCAATTAGTGCCCAACAGTCTATCAACATGTTTGGCCAAATGCATTGTGTAAAAATACACCGTTGTATCGATATGTCGATTAACTTAAGAACTGTGTAAATAAAGGTCTTAGATTACGCAAATTCCCAAATCATAGAATCAAGAACAGGATTAGAAATATTTAAATATTGTGTTTGGGTTGGATTTGCTGTCGAATTAATTGTATTGGTGGTAACCATCATAAACAACAGTCGATACAGTGTACAGTTTTCAATTTTTTAACTACCATTTTATGCAAAATATTAGGGATATAAACTACAGAATCAGTAAATACCAAAGTAAGTGTCTTAAATTGAACAAAACATTATTATGTTACAATGCTGCGATATTGAAATGTATGTACTAAAATCAGAAAAACTTGTTTTTAAATACCTCGTTTTAACTATATTAAAAAAAAAACCAAATTTAGATTTTTTTCAATTTGGTTAGTTTAGAGAGTTTTGCATATTACATTTTTATAAATGATAAACAATTTTGTTTTTGAGTTATACTGATTTTGTGGTCTGTATGCGTTAATATTTTAAAAACAGTCAAAAACTTTTAAAAAATAATAAACTGTACATCGTTATCGCTTATGTGATAGTTTCGTCAACTAAACTATAATTACATATAAAACAAACCCGTTTGACATATATTAAGTGGTTGAAATTCATTTTTAGTTTTATTTTCATGGTATAAGGTATAAATATATCCTTGTAAATTGCAATGGCATTTTTATCATTAGGGTCATATTTATAAACCTTTTCATACCTCATGAGCAATACTAAATAAGTTTATCATAGATATACACTGAGGAGCCAAAAAAACTGGTACACCTGCCTAATATCGTGTAGGGCCCCCGCGAGCACACAGAAGTGCCGCAAGACGACGTGGCATGGACTCGACTAATGTCTAAATGTATGCAGGAGGCAATTCACACCATGAATCCTGCAGGGCAGTCCACAAATCCATAGGAGTGCGAGGCGGTGGAGATCTCTTCTGAACAGCACATTGCAAGGCATCCCGGATATGCTCAGTAATGTTCATGTCTGGTGATTTAGGTGGACAATGGAAGTGTGTAACGTCAGAATAGTGTTCCTGGAGCCACTCGGTAGCAACTCTTGACGTAAGGGATGTCGCATGTTATCGCTACCTCGGAGATGCTATGTCCCATCTCTCGTGCACCGACTATAACAGCACGTTCAAACTCACTTAAATCTTGGTAACCTGCCATTGTATCAGCAGTAACCGATCTAGCTGCCGACCACATCGCGTTACTCTGATTGGTACCATACTTCTGTTATTTGCACAGGCACGCCTATACCAGTTTTTTTTACTCTTCAGTGTATGAGTTGCTAATATATACATATGAGCAACTTGAGTATCATAACTGGTAATGCCTCTTCGAAATAGAATCTGTAGAGTTCTCTGGGTAAATAAACAAACGGAAATATTGACCGACACACAGATATAATAATGCTGAGTCTACATATGTTTCAATGTCACCAAATACTTAGCTATTCGTACGTTACTTAAAAATTAATTGCACTGGGTTGATGTAAATGAGAAGTAAATATAGTTTCACGTATTTTAATTGATAGTGCAATATCTTTCAATTTCATATATAAAAATTAGGCAAAATACTGATTCGTGTATGTAAAAAAGGAAGCTAATAAATCAGTAGTGGATTATCGTTTACTGTTGTGATTGCGGACATATTTTATTATTTTTCTGAGTTTATAAAAGAGCAAATAAATAAACTTTAATTTTTTTTTAAGCAAAATGCCATAATTTAAAAGATTAATATGACGTGCTTTGCGCATGCGTATCCAACTGCTTTCAACACTTCGGGTACGGTTGGTTAATATCCGACTGCCTCTTGGGGCTGAGTCACTTAGCAGTCGGAGAAGGTCGCTTCCCTTGCCCGGGACTCAGCGCTCTGTCTCGTCCACTTCGTCCCTTCAGCGTCATTACAAGTTCCGATCAAAAATTAGCTATTTTACAACTATCACCTCTAGACAACTGTTCGCATTCTAAGTTAATAATAACATCGTTTGACGTCACTGGAGTAGTCGGAACATAACAACTGCATACGAGATGTTGGCTAGCTAGCATTCCGTACCTAGTTAAAATAATATGGCGGGTGTCGTAATCAAATGTGGCCGTACATTTGAATGATATGAAAATAAATATTATGTAGTAAGAAGTCAATACTCCCAAAATTTGTACTGTACGGATTATTTTCCTACATATTCATTTGTATTACGAACAAGTGTAGCATACTGGGCTACCTCCACACAAATGCTATCATTTGTAGCATGGGAGAGACTTAGTGGAAATAACCATAAGCATGCCACAAATAGAAAGCGCCGAGGATCTAGTTATGTAGGTGCGACCCTAATGTCAAAGTAGAAGAAATGAGAGAGCCAAAATTCTAACTCCAGCACCCTTACACATGCATAATGATAATTATTACTATTATGTACAGCAATAAAGCAAAATGTGATTTAGGATCGAAGGAGCAAGGTGTTTGATAAATAACGTAGAATTAAGATTCGTGTGACAGAAATTATTGTTTTTTTTTTAAATAACAGTGATACATAATAACCAATATTTCAAATGGGCAACAGAAACTTTATATATATAAATAAATAAATATATATAATCTCTTTGGCACATGTAATCCCACAATAACAAAATTGAAATTCAAGCAACAAAATATTTCGAGCCATAATAAACCTTTTGGAGGTTACGTTCTTTTGTTTTTTTTAATAATAGCTGGCGTTCAAAGTGAGATTAACACAAACAGAATTACAGAATTTGTTGAGTCATACAAAATTTTAAAGGTTACTTAATTTATAAAAGGTTTAATCCTNAAGTGAGATTAACACAAACAGAATTACAGAATTTGTTGAGTCATACAAAATTTTAAAGGTTACTTAATTTATAAAAGATTGATTCTGAAATAACATGGCGACTTGATTGCTGTATTTCATGCACATGCCGAAAATAAAAGAGAGTTGGCTGGACTTTGCTGCGATCTCTCTTGCCAACGCCAGCATAGGTGTTACTTCATCTTTGAAATGGCATCAAGCATCAAGAAGACGCAAAGCGACTTCAAAGAAAGTCTGCCACGCCTTGGCAGCAAAGTAGAGAAATTGCCTCAATACAGCATTTTCCAACCCAATACGTCGACTGCTGTAAATATAAAATTTACGTACAAAATAATGAAGCGAAAAATAGCAAACAGAAAAAGAAACACTTACCAAAAGCGGCAAAACACAAAAGATTACACCATTAATAGGAAAATAGCCGGAGGGCGCGTTCCGAAAATACCAGTCACTAACACAGTCATCAAGTGGCTTCACAAAACCAGTGATACTATCCTGTTTCTAGATGCGGTATTTTACATTAATGCCATACGTACGATATTGTATATATTGACAGAAAAGAATTTAAATATGAAATTCACAAATCAAATACAGGATATTTCATTACGAAATTCACAATTTGTTTTTAAATAAAGGTATTTCAATCAGTTGACACAATATCTTAACCAGATCAGAGTAATTGGTAACTTATAAATTTAAAAATGAAAAAGTAACGAAATTTTAGAATATTGCTAGATAAATAAACCAAATTACAGAAACAGTGACAAAAACATTATATAACCTTAATTTAACATTAAAAAAAATAAAGCTCGATGCTGGAAAAGAACAGAGCGGGTTTTACAAAGAAAAAAAATCCCCAGAAAGGGAATACAAGGTTAAAAAGAACATAATTAAAAATGAGCGAGTGCCTTAAAACGGCACACGAGCGTGAAATCATTGTTGTATTTATTACAAATGTGCACCACACACATCCGACCTTCTTAAAAATTGTATGTAACATAATACAGACTATTTTATGTGTGGAATATTTTTACAATTGCATTAATTTACAAATACTTCACTTTAAATATTTTTTCTATTTATTCGTTTACACTATAATGTGTGTTCCGACTGCAGAGTGGCCAGGTTACTTGCTTAATTACCTGGACGTCTGTGTGTTTCATAGATCATAATGCCACAGTTTATTTATTTGGTTTAAATATATGAAATATGACTGTTTGTTGCTATCGGACTTATGTAATTTTTTTTAATGGAAGTTTCTGTCCGTTTATAAAATAAAACATAAATCAGTTTTATGAAAATAAAGTCATAGACTTCGCCGTTTGCATCAAATCTGCTAAATACATACATTATAGTATGTTTCGGGGCTAGCTCCGTAAATTTAAAATTGAATAACAAAATGTGGTAGGCTTACTATATTTTCACACACCATGCTATAACTATAATTGGATTGTGATTAACATAACGAATTTATTACACCATAAAGTTGCAGCAATTCCTTGCCTTGGTTTCTAAAAGAAGTAAACAATAACATTGCTGTAATTTAATAATTTTAAAAATAACTCTGAAGCAAAAACGAAAAAAAAAAACAAACTCACTTATTGAAGTTTACGTAACTAAAATTCCTCCCTTTGTACAAAATAAATATAATTTNTTACACTATAATGTGTGTTCCGACTGCAGAGTGGCCAGGTTACTTGCTTAATTACCTGGACGTCTGTGTGTTTCATTGATCATAACGCCACAGTTTATTTATTTGGTTTAAATATATGAAATATGACTGTTTGTTGCTATCGGACTTATGTAATTTTTTTTAATGGAAGTTTCTGTCAGTTTATAAAATAAAACATAAATCAGTTTTATGAAAGTAAAGTCATAGACTTCGCCGTTTGCATCAAATCTGCTAAATACATACATTATAGTATGTTTCGGGGCTAGCTCCGTAAATTTAAAATTGAATAACAAAATGTGGTAGGCTTACTATATTTTCACACACCAAGCTATAACTATAATTGGATTGTGATTAACATAACGAATTTATTACACCATAAAGTTGCAGCAATTCCTTGCCTTGGTTTCTAAAAGAAGTAAACAATAACATTGCTGTAATTTAATAATTTTAAAAATAACTCTGAAGCAAAAACGAAAAAAAAAAAAACAAACTCACTTATTGAAGTTTACGTAACTAAAATTCCTCCCTTTGTACAAAATAAATATAATTTNGAAAAAAAAAAACAAACTCACTTATTGAAGTTTACGTAACTAAAATTCCTCCCTTTGTACAAAATAAATATAATTTACAGTGGTGGGTTATCGGTGTATTAAAAACTATGTAGACAGTTGTAATATTCGTAAGTTATTTTCTGTTTTTTAATTGTAGGCTTCGGGTGCATTAAAAAGTGAGGGGAGGTTATTTAATTCAAACCAAATTAACCGTCTTCGGGGAAAGAAGTTAGCATTCATGTTTTTGACAATTAATTTAACAACCAAATAAAAAATTTTTATAACGCTAGTGACCCAGTCAATGTTATTGACTTTATATTTATTAAAATTGATCGTAACTCATGGATTTACGGCAGGGATGCTCAAACGGTCGATCGCGATCGACCGGTCGACCGCGAGAGCTTTAAAAGTCGATCGCGGACATATGTCCGCATTCCCANCCGGTCGACCGCGAGAGCTTTAAAAGTCGATCGCGGACATATGTCCGCATTCCCACAAGAAATTAAAAATAAGCGCCTTCCGTCGGTCACTCGTACGGCGACGCTGTGATACGTAATAATAAAATGTAAAGTCACGCCGAAAAGAACGCTGCGCACCGCCGGAGTTTTCGGCGCGGCCTAGTATTGTTTGCTCCCATTGTTTGTAAAGAATGGCTTTCTGGATTAAGAAACCGCCTTGTGAGTTTTATTCCATTTTGGGAAGTTTGCAAGTTTGGTAAAATCAAACAACAAATTTATCCGTCGCCTGGAGCGCTAATCGTTATGAGAGTACACCGTCGCGCTAATAGTTATGAATATTCTCGCTAGGTCGCGCTCTCTTCGAAAAATGGCGGCAACGATTTACAAAATGTAAACATAACCTGATCAAAGTGTACTCGGTATAGTAACACGCGAGTGTGGCCAGGGGTTAAAAAAAAAAAAAAAAAAAACATATATAGGTCGTAACAGCGACAGGCTTACCATCTGTCATTTTAGATCTCAGTTCTACCCCCTTACTTTTTTTTGTCGATCGCTTCCCCCCCCTCCCCTTTTTTTGCGTTCGACCGCTGATGGTACAAGTCTGAGCACCCCTGCTCTACAGTATACTTTTCTGAACACTTCCGCGAACACAAATTTGAGGATTATTTATATGATCATCAACTTGTTTGTTAGTCAGGATGGTTTCGCATGAAATCTATAATTATAATTTGTGAACTTCCCTTCATTTTGCCTAGGCCCAAATATTTGGTTTTCCACAAACGCAAATAGTTAACACAACATACGTGCCATGGCCGTAACATTCAA
Organism: Clitarchus hookeri; assembly: GCA_002778355.1. NCBI lineage: Eukaryota > Metazoa > Arthropoda > Insecta > Phasmatodea > Phasmatidae > Clitarchus > Clitarchus hookeri. The sequence goes on along the minus strand of NQII01007941.1, from coordinate 58,983 downwards.
ACATCGACATTTCACGAGGAAGAATTACCAACCACTCGTTCTCACACTATCACAAAATAAAAAATAACTATAAAAAGTGTTTTGTTATAAAACACATTTTAAAATCATAAAATATTTTTCATGAGCTACAGAATATAAAGTTTATATTTTTGCTTTTAAGTTATGCTTCTTCAACATATATGTGCAAATTAAAAACGAGTGATTGTAGTAACATTTTGTTTGTACGTAGTCGAACAAGTGCACAAACACTAACGCTAGACTAATTTGGAATGGGGAGAGTCGTTTCCCCGAAGATGCCCGAATGTGCATCCGTGTTAAAAGACGAATAGCTCTGAATACCATCTTCATGCAGACGAATATCTTCATCGGCTGCGAGACAGTCGGATCGTAACGGTGTTGGTAATTACCGACGAAACTTAAAGTTAGCACCCGGGTCTTGGCACGGGATGAATTGAGTGGAGTGGAGAGATTTCGGCGGCTTGTAAGGGGTATTAATCCGTGTATTATTTCTGGCCAAACCTCGTTATATCATCTCTGATATATTGTTTATGCTTGTACATGGTTTTCCAATCGATTAAATAATATTATATAAATATATTTTAAACCTTTTTAAGTAAAATCAAATTACAATATTACAAATGTTTTAGCATGGATCAGGATATAAATTTCATTGAAGTGTAAACATAGAAAAAAATACTAAATTTTTTTTTTTGGTGAAAAATATGGTTACTTGTGCAATTTTCTGGAAATATTGATTGAGACAATGGTAAATTTGTCCTGAACAATTAAAAAGGTTCAGTTCCACCAAGTTATAAAGTACTGGAGTTTAAATAATTACTTTATTTTCTTATATTTAACGCGAGCTATGACAGTGATTTAGATTCAATGATTGTTTTTACGATCGCAGTTTCCCTTAAAAAAATTAGTTATTTAGTTCATGAAAAATATAACTGTAGCGTTAATTTATTGTATTATTGTGATAATGCATATAATGTTTTTTTATGTGGAGTGATTCTTGACGTGAACTAAAAAACATAGTTAAACTATTTATTTTGTAGGGGAAAAAATATGTTTATTATATGGAAAATCAAAAGAGTTCAAGGTTAATTTCGCAAAAAATTGTTACGCAAAAAACGTTTTAATTATTCGAGCATCCATATCACCAGCAACATATTTGTCGCATTTTGTTCTTCCAGTGCGTAAAAAGATTTCCAGTCTATAATAATTTAAATGTTACTTCCGTACAAGCATTATTTTACACTTTTCCCTCAAAATAATATGCTATTTCAAAATGATACCGTTTCGTAATAAGAGCTGCAAAACAATACCGTTTCATAAAATACGTTAACAAATTGCCCCCCTCCCTCTTTAAGGTATTAAGTATAACTTGGTCATAATAAATGTAAAACAATCTGGAATGGTAAACTACAAACATTGATGATATAATTTATTTACAGGCATTGTTTTCTTTATTGACAGAACAGCTGTGCCGGAAGGATACATTTTGACAGCACTACTTTTATAAAACTCAAACTTTAGTTTGCCTATGTGAAATGGAGTATCGTGCCTGAACCACAGCATTATCTTCTACCTTTTAAGGGAGGAAACCATCGTTGTGACACTCAAGTAACAATTGTGTTAAAATTATTAAGTTTTCATTCTGAATCACCACATTAATACTACTGTCCAAGCAATATCAACTGGACATGAATGGCTGATTCCCAAAGTATGTTCTGTTAGTAGGAAACTTATTTTGGCGTGATGTGGCCCTGTAATTTCACAGTAGAAATAACGGCTACATAATCTGAGAGTTAAATATCTCCACGTATCGATCAAAGCTGCGCCGTATCGTTATATTCTGGCATTGTTATTCCACAGTACGAAGGTCACTTGCACACAATCTTCTCGTAGTAGCTTAGCAAGTGCAGTACAGGGGGATCGGAAGGGGAAGCGATCGTCCCTATCGCCCACTTCTGGGTCCGCGCTGTTACTACGTTCAAGATACTTAACTCTATGACACTGAACATTTTATAAAAAATGCCTCTCATTAAGAAATGAATTTAAACTGCATTGGTGGCACAATAATGAGTATTGAAAAATTTCTGTTGAAAATATAGGAACGCTACGGATAAATTTGTTTGAGATATTGTGTTCACCGGTAATTAGAGTTTAAATACCGGCTCTCTTAAGGTGGACTCACAACCATCCATCTCATCCTTCACTCGCCCGTCCGTCCGGCGGTCACATGATCTTCAACCAATCGCAGGGCAACTTTTTTCTATCCACCAATCTGTTAAATATTTCTCAAACTTTAACTTTCGACGGGTCGACATATGGGCCACCACCTTCTGGCGACATTCCGTAGACGCGAATATGCACTTCGAAATAAAATGCAAGACGGTATATATCTGTGTACATTATCATTTGTGTTAAATTCAGGAATTTAAAATGTAAAAAATAATACAGTATAAATTATAATCACGTAAAAAATCATCTCCCCAAAATGTTTCTCACTTGAAAATGTATTTCCAACCTATATATACCTCCAACAACAGAAAAATCACGTTAAGTTGTCAGACTGAAATTTTGCCGTACAGAAGGATAGACGGACGAGGGATTGCGAATCGCTTTCAACCGATGGACAAAAACACAGACGGACGACTGACGGACGGACGAGGGATTGTGAATCGCTTTCAACCGATGGATGAAAACGCAGACGGACGACTGACGGACGGACGGATGAGGGATTGTGAATCGCTTTCAACCGATGGATGAAAACACAGACGGACGACTGATGGGTGCGACGGATGGTTGTGAGTCCACCTTTAAAATTTCCAATTAATATTTAACCTTGAAGCAAAATTACGTAAAAATTTCCATGGTATTTCTTTATGTTATTCTGGTAACTGCAACAATTAATTTGAATTTAACCAAACATGGTGGTTATGGAATATTATTTAATTCCTGTAACTTTCCCGTAACTACTCGTAGTAACTTGTTTAGTTTTCTTTACGTTGGTGTTTTGTATTGAATAAGAAGGAATCTGAAATATTTAAAATATACTGCTGCAGAACGGGATTTAAACACGTATCAGAGAAAGTACAGCAAGTGACTGATAGTTTGCCTAACCTTCTCTCACAATGGTGCGGGGGATAAACAAGTATATTGTGATACATTTTTGTTTTCTAGCAATGGCGTGAGTGTTTGAATGTTGTTAACTGTTAGAGCTGGCTTGTCCTGTTCGATGTTTGAAGGAACATGTTTATGTGGCATGAATGTCTTAAGTATACCAGGAACGATAATTTTGTGGTTAAGCTTCGTGTAACTTCGGCATTCTTCGTTCCAGAAATCTGAAGCTGTAGGAAACATGGAGAAATCGTGCGTTGTACGTACGGAGCGCAGTTACGTCTTTCATCATTACGGACGACATTTCTGATATGAACTGCGAATTTCCGTAAATATTTCCGTGAATACTCGGATGTATGTAGCAGTATGCAAAGCCGTGTTAGGCAAAGACCATGTTACTGTTAACTTAAAGTATCAATTTTACATTTAATTCTCAGGAATTTCACTTTTAATTGGCGATTAAAAGAAATCTAAGTGCGAACCGTAGGTTTCAGGAGCGGGGGAATACACGGTCGAATCACATTGTTATGACCACCTGCTAGTATCCAGAGTAACCGCCCTTCGCAACACGGACGGCAGCTAGATGAACTAGCAGTGTCTCAGTCAAGTTCTGATAGGTCTCCGCGGGTATCTGGAGCCACGCTGACTGCGATGCGTCCCACAACTCTTGAAGGGTGCGTGGCGGAGGAGACAGACGTTGAAATCGACGATCGAGGTGGTCCTACGGATGTTCAATTGGATTGATCTTTGAAGTCTTGCTCGTGCTCTTCCAGTCACGTGCGGACACTTCTAGCCGTGCGGCAAGGCGAATTCTCGGGCTGGAAAATCCCATCCTCTCGAAGAAAGACAATCACCATGTACGGGTGAACGTGATCGCCGAGGATGGATTCATAACCAAATCGATCAAGAGTGCCTTCCACACGGATGAAGGGACCTAGAGAATACCACGAGAACATTCCCCAGACCACAAAAATGTCCCCACCATCTCGTGTTACTCCAGCAATTGATACAGCGTGTCGGTTCTCTGACGTTTCTCGCCAGACACGCGGACCTCCATACGTTCTATGTAGCTGAAAAGATGACTCGTCGGAGAAGACTACCCGTAGTCAATCAGCAGGGCTCTAGTCACCATACTGTCGAGCAATTTGCAGTCGTCGTCGTCGATGCACCTGTGTTAGAATGGGTTCAGTCACCATCCGTCTACTCCAGAGCCCCTTTCGGAGGTGGGTTCGCTGACCTGTTGCTGTAGACACGTGTCTGGATGTCTCCTGGTTCCTTTACACGGTAATCTGTTCCACTGCAGCCTGTTGGTTGGCCTTCACGCACCGTCGTAGTCGACGTTCACCTCGGACATCAATGGCGCGGTGAGCTCAGCAGTTTCCACGACGGTTATTCCCAATGATGCCATTCGCCCACTCACGATACACCTTTACCACAGAGGCACGTAAACAGTTGACATACATCGCTGTTTCCGAAATGCTGGCCCCCCTTGGCCCGAAAGCCGATGATCATCCCTTTTCGTAGCTCGGTTAAATCACTTCCCTTGCCCATGACAGCTGGAAGCGCACTGAGTACAGCCAGCCTGTCGGTCGCAGTATATACCCGCTTCACCAGCCCACGTCGCGGGCCTTACGTCATGGGCAACGTACTGCAGTTGGCACTTCTAGCAGGTGGTCATTATAATGTGATTCGACGTGTATATGACATTATTGGGACACTGTCTGGTACTACGGGATTAGATGGATCAAAAAACGAGAGTAGATTATAAAAACGACATAAATTCCGTGAAGTATAAGAGGATTATTTTCGAATTGTAGCACTAACAGAACATCGCAAAAATTAATTGTTATGAAACTAAATATATAATGTTTATTTTAATACACCATCGCGTGATGGACGACAAACACAATGGAGATGAAAAGAAAATTTCATTTCCTCCTCAATTAGGAGGCGATCAAAACAACCAGCACAACCACTTTTATGCTCCACTCTATTTGAAATGAAATGGTTGTACCGTTTATGCAAACAAGATTAACGCTGTTTTGTTACGAAAATCGATTATACGACATATACGCAACGCAGCCTGTAGAAATAACAGACTGAAATTACGAGAAACGTCATTCTGAGGAAGTGGTTGGCCCATTTACACACGATTGTGTCGTTTTATCAAAAACGGTTTAGTGGAGCGTGTTTGGAAAAGAGGACATTTTGTCTTTATTCTGTCATGGTCAGTAATGATTAGCCTTGAATGACATAGGTGATAAATTTTAAAACAGTAATATCTCGGGAAACAATAAACCGATTATTGCTAAATCTGGCGAAGAAANTCTGTCATGGTCAGTAATGATTAGCCTTGAATGACATAGGTGATAAATTTTAAAACAGTAATATCTCGGGAAACAATCAACCGATTATTGCTAAATCTGGCGAAGAAATGTACTATTGTTAGCCGTATTAATTCTAATATTTTAAGCGTGCCGGATACTTTTTCTCAAAGTTGCGACATTTTAGCCCAGAGTGCTAATTCTAAGCAACTGTGTAAATAACTATAAATTAACTATGAATTCTGGCAGTATCTATGCAAGCATAAGATGNCTTTTTCTCAAAGTTGCGACATTTTAGTCCAGAGTGCTAATTCTAAGCAACTGTGTAAATAACTATAAATTAACTATAAATTCTGGCAGTATCTATGCAAGCATAAGAATATATATATATATATATAATACATTTACTCTTTTCTCAATCATTTTTGTTATAGCACCTCATGCAAAATTAAGCGTTAAAGTCCTATCTCAGCAAAAAATGATATAGTTCCCACAAAATTCTTGCAACAAGCTATAAATCTTATCCATCTAAATTTAAATATATTTTAAAAATAACGCCCATTGAAATATTTTTGCTAAGTATGTCAAATGTCCAAGACAACACCGAACTTCATATGCTGGCAGTGTCTCTGACAACCATTAAATGTACGTACACATAAATTTTGTGTCAGCCATTTATAAAGATCGTCACATGTTTTAGGTGGCGCATATTATTTTAAAAGTGCGTTAATATAAATAATTGAGATTAGAATGTTATATCTGTTAAACAAGTATACAAAAATTAATAAAAATGTTATGGTAGCGATAACAGAACTTAAGTACTGGCAACAGAATGTTCTGTGTTATATTACAATCCCAATTGTTGAAAGAAAAATTTAAACATTTTTAACTTTAGTCTGTTGTGTGAACTATCTTTTCTGTAGCAGTAAAAGAGTGCTCTGTAGTAGATACTATACAGACAACAGCGAACACACGCAGGACCGTTACGATAACAGAGCATGGTAATGATAACCCAACATATCTGCTTGGTAAACGCAATATACATGTTCTGTAAAATACACCTCGTTCTCTCGTCCTTTCAAAAGTTTACAGAACAAATATGGTAATTACGACAGTGTCACGGATTGTTAGCAGTTCCCTCTGATTCTGTTAGAGATTACAGAACAATAACTGTAGCGTTAACAAACAAGTATGGTAATTACAACAGTGTCGCAGACTCTTAAGGGAAACTTCAAATTCTTTCAAACATTATAGAACTAGTAGCATTTACAATACAAAAAATAAATACGAAAACGTTGTTATTGTGTAGTAATATTTATTTAGTGGAGGCTGTTGACATTCTGAGGGTAACGTGCACCCTCTAAAGTGTTGACAGATGTCACCATGTTAGGCGTTCAATGTAGTGGTAGCAACAAGGGTGCTGGGATGTTCTATTTGTTTTTACAAGACGTATATCACCTACACAAACAGAACATAAAAACGAAATTACTAACGCCATATTTTTATTGGTACTACAAATTATCTGATGTGAGAGGAAAGGCAGCTTATACAAACGTCACATTTAAAAACATGTTACATCAGATAACTCCCAATTTTTTATGATACATATATAACATAAAGGAAAGATAATTTTATTAAATAAAGAAGCTTAATCGTATGTAAATTCTGCTCGAGTGATTTGTCTGCAGACACGTTACATGATGTTTTTTTTAAATAAAATTAAACACAATAAGACAGATGCGTTAAACAAAACGAATAAAAACTCAAATGACGTAACTGATAAAGTAGTCGAGCGTTCTAAGACGCCTGCCAATCAACACAAGGTCCCGCAGTTAGAGGCTGCCTGCTTCTAAAAGGAATTTTTCAAGCTCTGAAAAATAAGTACAAGTAGCAGCGCATCCTGTGAGCCGACAAGGTAATNTGCTTCTAAAAGGAATTTTTCAAGCTCTGAAAAATAAGTACAAGTAGCAGCGCATCCTGTGAGCCGACAAGGTAATTACAATAGATTACCCAAGATGGCTAGGGATACCATGCCGCTCAGTAATGGCAACAGAGCAGCTCGTTTGTAATCACAACCTATTCCGTTGAAAATAATGTCGACTTTGATCTGTGAGACACTGACTGTTACAATATATTTTGTTGGCAATAATATATTCTAACTAATATTATAAATACGAAAGTGTGTTTATTTGTTTGTCCTGTTTCCAAGTCGCAACGGAGCAACAGATCGACTTGATTTTTTGTACATAAATAGTTTGGAGCGCCAGAAAGTGACAGAGGCTAAGTTGTAACCAGAAAAAATATCTCACTCCCTTACGAAAAAAAATTAGTAAAAATGGCGCTCGGGGTACAATGCTGCGTCAATGTAAGTTGTTAGTGTGGGACGAAAGCACAATGTCACAGAAAAAAGCGATAGAGGCCATAAACCGAACTCTACAGGATATACGAAACAATACAGACATTATGGGAGGAATGGTTGTATTACTGGTTGGTGACTTCCACCAAACTCTACCGGTGATTCAGAGGGGCACACCTGCAGATGAAATCAAAGCCTGTCTCAAGTAGTCAAGCTTATGGGCAAATTTCAATAAATTCTGCTTGACGACAAATGTGAGAGTGCACCTCTACAATGACGTTGACACAGGACATTTTGCTGATACACTATTAAAAATTGGAGATGGACAGTTAGAAACAGATGCCGAGGGATGTGTTTCACTAACGGGGGATTTTAGTAATTAGGTGCAGAGTGATACGGAACTGATTGCTAGCACTTACCCAGATCTACAAAGAAATATAAATGACGACCAGTGGCTGTGTAAATGGTTAATTCTAGCACCAAAAAAAGACATCGTTAGTGCTCTGTTCTGTGTTTATGATCAGTGTCTGTCTACTAACAAATACCCTTATTTATCACTATAAGTTTGTTACTATAACCACGCGAGCAACATTCAATGACGAAGTTTTTCACCTTGCACGCATTGAAATTGAAAACCAAGTGCAAACAATGTCAGGAAAAAAGTTTAAAAAGCATGGACTTTATTTAAAAAAAACCTAAAATAAATTCTGTAGTCCACACGAGCGGAGCCGCGGGCCCAGCAAGTACATTTATAAATAATTGTATGGTAACCACAACCCTGACACTACATTAACAATCTTGGTTGGTTGTAGGTGCACAAATGACACTACATTAACAATCTTGGTTAGTTGTACGTGCAAAAATATGGCTCTTAGAACAATATATTTTTCTCAGTGATGTGAAAATAGCTACCCGTATGACATTTCTGAATTGGAATGTTTTTATAATAAACTTTTCAGGTTAATGATCTTCAATTTCATGATACATTGTGCAAATTCATTATTTTAATATGTAGTAGTTAAATATATTTTTCATTAAATGATTTTTGTTTTCCCATCGTTAAGGGCGAATAAAAAATCTACACCAAAAATCGTGTTTTTTTTTGTGCTGCTATTTTGAAACGTACGAGAAAAAGCCATAAAATGTAATTTTTTGAGTTAAAAGACATTACTNTTTTTTTTGTGCTGCTATTTTGAAACGTACGAGAAAAAGCCATAAAATGTAATTTTTTGAGTTAAAAGACATTACTTCTCCACTTGGCAATATATGATTTTATGAGACACAAAATATAAAAATGGCTACGAATCTACTCCACGGTAACAATTGGGAAGACTTGTTATATCACAAGTGCAAAATTGCAGTATGTCAGAGTGTCTTACACATCTACAGGTGGATTTATAAACTGTCTTTGGAGTCTTCTCATTCTACTGCAATGAGAAATGAGCACACCTTCAAGTTAATGAAAACTGATGTCATATTTCATTAAATGATGATATGCGATTATAGTTATTTAATAAAATACACATTAATTAAAATATCAATGTTCGGTGTTTAAAAGATGTTAATGTCTCACAGATATGCAGACAGACAAGAGTCACACGATAACAAGGAAAGTAGGTTAAAAAGGAGAGGTTTATTTTTACGCGTTAAAATTAAATGGAAGTCAGATCTAAATCGTTTCGTACTCGAGAGATGCTCTACTGGCAATTGCTGGAGCTAGCATTTCGCCTGTGATGCATGCAACAGGTAGCACACCAAGCTTTGTCCGGGTAAGAGTGTGGAGATGGGGGCAGTGAGTGAGCTGCTGTCGTCTGGAGATAATGACCTATCAATTATGATTGCATTCCCAGGACTGTGGGTCTGACTAACGGTGTTGGAGGATCGCACTCTTCTACTGCTCAACTCGGTGATAGACGTTCCCAGAGAACAGTTGTGTTTCCGAATATTTAACATTTAATGTTTCTTTCTTTTAACGCTTCCTGATTGATAGGTTTAACATATTTATCAACCACCTCACTGCTCAGAAAAAATATGGAAGCAAAAAGTAAAATGTGACAGAGGTCGTCTAATTGTGGGCGNTATCAACCACCTCACTGCTCAGAAAAAATATGGAAGCAAAAAGTAAAATGTGACAGAGGTCGTCTAATTGTGGGCGAGATTACTAGCTTAAACACGTGTGCACCGATTTTTATAAGTTGTCATCATTTATTATTTATGCCACGCCTATTTGTAAGAGAATTGTATAACATACACCATCCATAAGCGCAAGTCAAAATTAAGAGAAATTGTTGTTAGATTTCAGCTCAATAATACGACCAATAATGCTTCTGTTCCATTTTATAGTCTAACTACAGAGCTTATGAACTGCTGCAAATATTCCAGGATACCTCATCCCACTGCAGTTAATTTACATCTTCCCTGCAGGCGAATATTTAACTCTTAGCTTTGGGATACATATAGCTTATAGCGTAACGAGACCTCTCGTTATAAGCTACCGAAAAGTTTTTTGTGATGCCTGATTTCCTGAAGAAATTTATGCCATATTGAAAATCCTCGTTAGTCATACAACAGGAAATCTAAAACTCCCTCCATATTATTAAGAATTACTAGACACATGTGTAAATAGAGATTCCAAATTTAACTGATAATTTCTGTAAATAAAAGCTACTTTATTAACTATTCTGGTATTTTATGCTGTACTAATGTGTATCTTACCATAGATTATTTTTGGTTTTTTTACCATTTTGTTAGGCAAATATACTCATACCTTACATGGCAGTCGAACTCAGAGTCGACTGCAGTGTAGGCCGGTGTGCAGCGAACTTTGTAACCGAGGTTGGCATCAAATTAGCTATAAATATGCATGTAAATAATCTTTACAATTAATGCCAACACAGGATAAGACTATGATAACATTTCTCATTTGGATATGACAGGGGACTTTAATACAAGTATGCCAATGCAAGCTATGCTAATTTCATACTTCTGTGATTAACGTATGCATGGTATGAGTAGCAATTTGGAAAAGTCATGCCAAATGTGAACATTNTATCAACCACCTCACTGCTCAGAAAAAATATGGAAGCAAAAAGTAAAATGTGACAGAGGTCGTCTAATTGTGGGCGTGATTACTAGCTTAAACACGTGTGCACCGATTTTTATAAGTTGTCATCATTTATTATTTATGCCACGCCTATTTGTAAGAGAATTGTATAACATACACCATCCATAAGCGCAAGTCAAAATTAAGAGAAATTGTTGTTAAATTTCAGCTCAATAATACGACCAATAATGCTTCTGTTCCATTTTATAGTCTAACTACAGAGCTTATGAACTGCTGCAAATATTCCAGGATACCTCATCCCACTGCAGTTAATTTACATCTTCCCTGCAGGCGAATATTTAACTCTTAGCTTTGGGATACATATAGCTTATAGCGTAACGAGACCTCTCGTTATAAGCTACCGAAAAGTTTTTTGTGATGCCTGATTTCCTGAAGAAATTTATGCCATATTGAAAATCCTCGTTAGTCATACAACAGGAAATCTAAAACTCCCTCCATATTATTAAGAATTACTAGACACATGTGTAAATAGAGATTCCAAATTTAACTGATAATTTCTGTAAATAAAAGCTACTTTATTAACTATTCTGGTATTTTATGCTGTACTAATGTGTATCTTACCATAGATTATTTTTGGTTTTTTTACCATTTTGTTAGGCAAATCTACTCATACCTTACACGGCAGTCGAACTCAGAGTCGACTGCATTGTAGGCCGGTGTGCAGCGAACTTTGTAACCGAGGTTGGCATCAAATTAGCTATAAATATGCATGTAAATAATCTTTACAATTAATGCAAACACAGGATAAGACTATGATAACATTTCTCATTTGGATATGAGAGGGGACTTTAATACAAGTATGCCAATGCAAGCTATGCTAATTTCATACTTCTGTGATTAACGTATGCATGGTATGAGTAGCAATTTGGAAAAGTCATGCCAAATGTGAACATTGTCAGGCGAGCCGAGTGGTAAAATATACTATATGATAATTCTTCACTAACAAATAGCTTCATTTTGAGCCGCGTCTGTTTTTCGCTACTGTTTTTTTTTTTTACTTTAAGAGAGGTGAGCATAAAAAAACATGACTGGTTAACTAAGATAAAGATTGTTTAGCTTGAGCTATTTATATTAATATAATGTACTGAAGGGTTTAGGATCGTTCTTTTCCCCTATTCGTTTTATAATATCTAGAGGCACTGGAAAATCGCGAAATGTTTTGAGCCAACATATTTACGATAACACTCTATCAAATTTATCCTTTTATCATCGGGTGATGAAGTTCTGACTCGGCTAAAATCTTTGCAGTCCAATCACAAAATTCTGCTTTAGAGTAACAGAACCCCCGTTGCTCAGTGAGTTGGGCATGACGACAAATAAGGAAAGAAAACTGTCTGACATGAGTACAATACGCTGAATCCTTGCGAAACGTCAACATTCCCGTGATAAACCATCGTCTGCTATCTCATCTTCCATACGTGGCAACCGACAAATATTTCCGATAATCTTATTAGTTTCCACTATCTTGAAACTGGCCTTCTTGACATCGTTCTCAGACATGCAGAATACGTTAAACTAAGTGGGAGACCCGATGGATGTGCGATTAGCATGCACTTAGTATTCATGGCATTATTTATAAAGTAAAATAGTTATGGCCACGGAAAAAAATAAAAAAAAAGGAGAAAAGCGATTCAAATTAAGATACATAATGCTTTTAGCCAAAAATTTCTACATAATGTCACCTATGGCTCGTTTCCACCGGTATCTAATTCTACAAATGTCGGAACAGAAGATAAAGTAATTTTATGTACTCTATCAGCGACGTCAGTCATTATTAAACATGCTTTAATATTAACAGCACGGAAACAAAACACCGTTATAAACACACCGGCAGGGCAAGCATGGCTATAGATGCTCCTTGGTAGAAAAATATTTCCCGCCCCCTTTCGTTAGATGAATGATCACAAACAAGAACTTACTAACTCTTATAAAATATACCGTAATAAGAATGCCGTGCATGTATATTGATATCACTCACTGATGTTCTGGCAACAACTGATATTTGCTGGAATTTTTTTATGGCAAATAAAACAATCTATTGTTACCACAGCAGTTGATGGGAAATATGCAGTTGAATATTTTGTAGTTTACCTTGATCCTCTATTGCCTGACGGCAGGTAATGGCATGTGTTAAAAAAGACGGAGAACGAATTAAACAATAATGTGATAGTAACAGTAATAGCTGCGTACGGCCTTTAGTGTCTTAGTGCGTGTGTAAAGACCAAGACTATATTTTTGCAAAATGAATCTTCTGTTGATGCAAATGCATCTTCAGTTGATGCACTCCAAGTTCCAGCCAGTTCCGAGCAAGTTCCAGCATTCACAGATTCAACAAGTCTCCAAATAGCTGCAGTTCAAACAGCCAGTGGAAGCGGGGTAATTAAAAAGCGTAAGTACCACGAAAGTTACTTAGATTTGGGATTTGTTGAGACTGACGAGGGTAAAGCTCAGTGTGTGATTTGGTTCCAGTTAAACTGCGTTGTCAGTTTGAGGTTAGACACCCGGAACTCTGGGAAAAACAGACTGATTACTTCAAGAGGATGCACACTGAACTGGCTGCTTCTCAAACCTTCATCAAAACTCACGCAAAAACTGTAAATGAAAGTTCTTTAAAAGCGTCTTATTTGGTGAGTTATCGAGTGGCACATGTAAGTAAAGCTCATTCCATCGCCGAAACACTCATAAAACCGTGTGTTAGTGATATTGTCTCTTGCATGCTTGACGGTAAAGCAGTTAAACTTGTGACATCGGTGCCGTTGTCAAACAACACTGTAAAGAGGAGGATACTTGATTTACCAAGTAATGTGAAGGAATCACTGGTTTCTCGCATCAAACACGTTTCGTTTTCTCTCCAAATCGACGAATCTATTGATGTCGCGGGGTTGGCAATTTTATTGGCTTTTGTCCGCCATGAATACTCCAGAAGTTTCGAGAAGAATCTTCTTCTGTGCAAACCACTTCCTGCCAATACAACGGGGGCAGAAATATTCCGTTTGTTGGACGATATTTTGACGATGAACGAAATTCCTTGGACTAACTGCATTGACGTGTGCACAGATGGTGCGAAAGCAATGACTGGCTCAACGGTTGGAGTAATTACGAGGATAAAAGAAAAATCTAAAAATTGCAAGTAGCAGCCATTGTGTTCTCTATATACATGCTTTAGCGATGAAACGAATGCCTGCCTCTTTTAAAAAAGTTTTGAATGAGTCTGTTCATATTATTAATTATATAAAGGCGAGGCCGTTAATGTCAAGACTTTTTGTATTACTATGTGATCATATGGGAAGCCTTCAAAATTCCCTGCTTCACACAGAAGTGAGAGGGCTGTCTCGTGGGAAAGCATTTTCACGATTACGAGAGTTACGTTCTGAAGTCTTATCCCTGTTGATGGACCACAATATCCAACGTTTTTAATGATGAGAGATGGCAGATTATACTTTCGTATGTATCAGATATTTTCATGAAAATGAATGAGATGAGCCTTTCTCTGCAAGGAATGAATGCAACTTCTGAAGCTATTGGCAAAGTTCGCGCATTTAAAATAAAAATCCAGTTTTTGATTGAGTCTGTTTATAAGAAAGAGGTGGAGTGTTTTCCAGTGTTAAATGATGTTTAACATGAAAACAAACTCGATCTTGAGAAAAGCACTTTGACTGATGAAATATGTGAACATCATCGCAGTTTGGAGAAGTCCCTTGAGCACTACTTCCCTACAGCTCGAGATACAATGCTGCAAGAACATGAATGGGTGGTCAAACCGTTTTCAGTTTCGAAAAAGCCAACTAGTCTATCGTCAAGTGAATACGAATGTTTGATAGACATAACTTCAGACTCCGCCTTGAAATCTACTTTCGAGCGTGATACTAACTCCCATTATTGGCTTCGCCTGGAAAACAAAAAATTGCAACCGCTCGTTGAAAAAGCGAAACGGGTTCTTCTTCCTTTTGCCACAACTTACTTATGCGAATCTGGATTTTCTATCTACGCAGCCAACAAAACTAAATACCGAAGCTGTCTGGATGCTGAAACTGACATCCCACTATGGCTATCAACAATTAAACCAAATATTTCAAAATTGTGCCAATTAAATCAGCCTCATTCTTCCCATTAATCACGCTGAAACTATGTTCAATCATTAGGTTGAATTTATATTGTTTGATTTCCTACAATAGTTGTACCTTCCTATATATTCCGTTCCGTTTAATTTGATTTTTGTGTTGTAAATAAAGTTGAGTTTTTAAATCTCATATTTTTAAAGTGATATTCCCCTCCACCACTAATAACAAGGCATGGCCTGGCTAATTTACCAAAATTTTTTCAACCCAAAACTGCAAATTTTGTGCCATGTATCTAAATATAAGTACTTGAGTAAGAGGGGTCCGCGGTATATATTGTTCCGTGGAAGGGGTCCGCAAGCCAAAAAGTTTGGGATCGACTGCGCTTAGGGTTTACTAAAGTGTATTTGTGGTTGTTATAGAATATAAGAACATCATCGCGTTACCGAACTGTTTGTACTGACATTTCAAGATTCCATAATAAGCACCGTATACAACGCTAATTAATATAATGTTCTGACGTAAATAATAATTTGACCAATCAAAGCCAAGCCATAAGACACAATACAAATATTATGAAGAAAAATACCCTCATCCCATATAAGGTGTGCAATTGCATAAATTAGGTACAACATAATTACTGAATGTCCTTATATAAATCACTCGAACAAGGAATATAAAATATTTTTTAAATAGAAACCTAAAACCATTGAAATGATCCAATCTTATACCCAAAGAAAATATTATTTTAACAAAATGTTATTGAGCTAGCTATACGCCGAGGGAACTACGCCATGTAACATATTGTGTAGAGTGAACTAACATTTTAGAATACACTACGTTAGAAAAAATAACTTAATTACATCTACGCTTGCCCGTAATATATGCAAGGTGTTATATTGGTTCAACCAAACCCTACATTTTGGCTTACTATCGTAGTATTTAAATTTTATTTTAATTAAGATTATATATTAAAAATGTGATATTTTGTGTCTCTGATATTAAAAAAAATTAAAATTTGAGAGACATTTAAAAATTTTAAATTTTTAAAAATTACTATTTGAGAATTATTTGTTATCCTTACTCTTTTGCCGTTATGCGGACAAACTTTAAAGATTCTTATTTAATGAACTATATGTAATTGTGGCTTCCATTTTTCTTGCAATGAAATCTGGCTGTCTAGGACGTTTCATCGAAAGATAATTGACAGTTTGGTAGATAAGCCTATGGGTTATACTTCCTAATAATTCAATTTTACACTGCCAAATCAAAGGATAAACTATGTGGTGTTTCGACACATATATAATACGAGTAACTTTATTAATACAACGCTAACTTATATAATTCTAGACAAGAAACATTCTGAATTTGTAAATTTCATATTAGCTAAATGTAATAGAACAGTAGCACATTCACAACAATTAACAAACACCATTTTTAAGTTGTTAAGAAAGCTGATATTTAAAAAATAGGTGTGATTTACAAATCGTGCTAATTTAAATGACAGTAACATGATAGGTATATTAAATTTGGCGTTAAATATTTTATTATAAACCCTGTTATGCCTTAGTTGTTTTACATGTTGGTTATTAGGTGCTATTTTCAAATTTGTATTCCAATAAAAAAAATGTATCAAATTATTGAATTGTGGGCGGTTCAATTAGCAATTCAAATCCAGTATATTTGAATGTGTCTGTGATGCTTTATTATGACAATAATTTGGAAGGAAAAGTAGGTTTAAAATAAAATTTCAGCTTAGAGAAAATAGTAGAAGTCCGGTGTTTTTATTAGATAACGCAAGTTTACTAAAATTGGTGAATCAAATTTGAAGAACTCCACTATATTTACAGTGATGTGAACACAAACATACCGACACAATATAACACACATGCTGGCAACTCAGATAGGAGGGCTATCTTGAAAACCCACAACGCTATGGAGGTTGGTGAATAATATGTGACATAACTGGAACCTAAATTTAGTCAGTGGTTTATCGCTGAAAAGTCCCAATTTATTAAGCTTTGGAACATAATAATTACATCTTTAAATGCCATACATTAAACCCCACCAGCTGTAACCCGCATTTTTGTGACAACCAAAAATGTCGAAAAGTTATACATATTACTTTAGCTTACACAACTCATGTGTCAATTTAGCAGATATATTTGAATTTTCAAAATCAATGTTATATCTTATCTGTGAACTGGAAGAGAATACATAACATCTGCATACAGGATAAACACAATTAAACATGTTTTTCCGTTCATGTTGGACATAATGTGTTTTGTAAGCTTGCTTCGTTTATTCCATTTATTGTGAAGTTCAAAACTGGTTGCCTCAACAGCAGTTTGTCAACTTTTATGGCGACCACCAATAATTAATTACCAACCACTGTGTCCTGTGGCAGCGCACTCTCTTTGTGTAAAAACCAACAAACTCTATCATACCTGATGTGTTTTTGAATATGCCGGACTGCTGAAGTGTAATTTATATTGAGAAATTACTGTATTAAATAATATAAACCTGTATAATAACTGCACACCACATTTCTATTTCATTGCGCATCTGATTATAAGGTCTGCTCTCCGTGCAGACAATTAGCTTTTTTAACTGCCGCTATGTCACAGAGTGTAAACAAACCATTCTAAAATTTGATAACAACCATGATTATCTGTGCATTGATCAGTCGCAAATATGCACTGCTTAAGAATTGTGACGTTCTAATAAAGTAGTATTTAAGACTGCTACAAATGATGAGAAAACGTAAACCTCACTCGCATTATTGCTGTATTCCTGACTACAAGAGTTGATAGGCAACGTTCCTTCCAAGACACTGGGCTGGGGACTGCGGTTAAGCGTTTAGCCGCCATCTTGGAATTTTCCTTTTTCCCCTCAATATTTCATTTTTCCCCTTAAAAAGATCAAAATTCTTAGAATTTCCGTAAAAATTTTACATTTTTTTGCTTCATAATTTCCCGTTTTCCCCAAAAACTAAAATAAAAACTGCTTGCTCCTTTATGTGGGTGACTGATTCTTCATTGTGGCTGAGTTATCATGAACATCGGTTTCACTAAGGAATCAAAGCAGCCGATTTTAAATTGTAATTTAATTTTAAATTTAAAATTTGAATTTAAATATGTTTTCATAATAACCAAATATAAATGCTTAAGTATTGAGTGTTAAACATCACCGGAATCATCTGTTCAAGGTGCATACTATCATGATATAGACAATATATAACCCCATGTCAGGACAACCATATTGTATTTAGGTGGTATGTCCTTACCCTGCTTTCATTTTTAACTCAGTACTGTCACCCCGACTTCCCAACACCTCTCACCCACACCTTCACCACTATACATACAACATCACCACTCCATCTTACCACTCTTCCACTTCCCCCTCCCATTTTATCAAGCTTCAAACACATTTTTCTACAAACGTATCTAACAATTAGAAAGATTTATATAACTGCCACCAAACAAGATAGGAAAAGTATTCCTTCTTATTTTGTAAAGCCAAATATATAAACACAACGAACAACACATGAACTACAAAAAATAACCAGAGGAAAGAATAGATGAACTAAGAATACACAAAACCACAAAAAGTTATAACAAGTATTCACGACGTTTCGGGATCTGGAGTCTGTCCCCTTCTTCAGGTGAGAAACTGGAATAACAATCGCAGTAGACTGAGCTGAGGTGGAAAACCAGGGCGAGTATTTCAATTTGTTTTATGTTTTATTTTCGTGTGTTGTAAATTATATTGTGGTTTTTATTGTTCTGTTTTGTTCACATTAGTGGTGTTTTGTTTTAGACACCGTGTTTTCTTCTCTTTTGGTTTGCTTTTGTTGTCTGTCCTGTTTTTGAAAACGTTTTTCGTTTGTCTTATTGAATTTTAAATATTCTATTTACAAGGAAATAGCTTTTCCTGATTATCTGTGTGTTGTGTTGTAAAAGGTTTTGTCTTGCTGAGTCTGTGGATGTTTATTTAGTCTTATGGTCGGCAATGGACCCAGTCCAATACAATCATCATAGCTACATTAACGCACCATTGTCATTAAACTTCAAAAATTAAGTTTTGTTGTTGAATACAAAGCAAGGAAAAGTGTCAAGAACTATATTGGAATGGTTCTCTCTAAGGAAATGGGTGGCTTAAGCGTAAAATATTTTGCGAAGCAAAACCGATGGAACGTTCTATTCTCTGAAAAAGATGCCATTGCACTAGTTGATGGTTGCGGCATTAGACAAGTACTAAATGAACCAGAACTAAATCTAAGGGAGCACTTGGTATTTAATACCATTAATAAACAATTTTTAAATATAGGTTAGGCTATAGTTTTTATTTTCGACACTAGTTTTGTGTTGTTTGAACATATTTAACGTGTATTAAATGTTTTAAAACTAATGGTTATATCAATTTTAGCTATGTGACATGAATGTTATTGATGAAACAAAGCTGAAGCTTAGGAACTAGTTGTATTGCAAAACTGATTATAATTGTAGTTAAAATATTATATTATTATAATTATATATACTTGATATTTTAAATAATTTTTACTAGGCCCTAATAAAATACATGGTAAAGTCAACTACATACTACTGAACATCAACTCCATGCTAATGGGCAGCAACTCCATGATCACCACATTTTTATTACTTAACATAATATTATAAATATTAAGTAATGACTACCGCTGTTTATTCCAAGTTGACCAACTATTCATTACTGATTATAAAAAAATATCATGAGTAAAATATAATTTCCAGTTTTATTTTATGCAGTCAGTTTAATTTTCCGTTTTTTTTCCTCAAAGAATAACACACGTAGAAACTGAATGTGTTTTTTTAGAGAGTAAAGTATTATATCTGTAATTTTTTTACAGAAAATTTTTAAGAGTTCAATACTTAGATCCCTTATTTTTGTATAATCGGGAATAACAAATTTTATTCTACAAATGTTAATATATATGTAATTCGTTTAGAAAAAAGTCTAGCAGAACGATCGTTATAATAAATGTGGAGCGTTTCAGTAGTATATTTCGTGTTCATTTTCCAAAAGAATATGCAACTCGTGTTAGAGTTCATGCAGTATGTTCTTCACCGCCTCAAGTTCGGTTTAAATCTGTGTAATAGTTTCCGACATAAGAGGTTTAACATTTAAATAATAATCCAGCAGAGTTGTTAAAATGAGTCTAATTTTTACATCGGTACGCATGAAGGAGCAGTATTTTTTATATCAAAGGAGGTGCGAATACATTAACAATTAATATTGTATCATTATATTTCAACTCACAAAACCAAAAAATAACAGCAAATTTTAGTGGCAATGAATTCTAAGGCCCACAATTATAAATCTGGAAAAAGATTGTGTTCGAATATGTTTTATGGTTCTAGAGATAAGTAGGTCATATGTATACAAAGAAAAAGTGAGCATAAGTTTAAATTTAAGCAAATAAATAATTTTACTTAATCCATCTTGGCTTTGTTGCAGTATTTACGCCAACTGTAGAGATAATATATAATAAACTAATACAGAGTAGTCATTTTTTTAATACTTCATATTCTCTAGAAAATTGCACCGCTGAAAGAAACTTTTTTACTGAAACAGAAATGGGATTTCAGTAGTTGGAATATAAAAGACCGCTTAATGTTTAATCAACCGTGGCTTAGAAATGGTGATATAGAAATATAAAGAAATTAAATTTACATTGTCTAATGTATCAACACATCCGTGGCACATTTGGTTTAAGCCTTTTTTTTTGTCTCTTTTAATGAAACAAATAATTACTAGAAATTGCTCCATCTTAGAAAATTTTCACGAATCCATAACTAAACTTAGGTAAAGCAATAAATACTCCTAAGAGACGAAGATTAATTAAAATTTATTTAACAGGCCTGTAGAAGAGAATGAACGATTACGTTTATACGGAAACATAGTTTTAATGATAAAAAACGAGCAGCAAATTACTACCTAGTTGTTCAGATTTGACACATAAGATTCACAGATGTAGGATTCTTTATACCACAAAATGGCATCTAAATGACCACTGGATTAGCATCTCATTTATTGCGGAACTTATTAGCAGAATAAATGTTTGATTGAAAACACAACATAAAAATGGTTTAGAAGCTGTTGGTAGATTGAAAATGTTATAATTAAATGCGGAAAACATTTCAGTAAATGTATTCCAGTTTAATGTTAGCCCTACGTGTTACATGCTCTATAGTCCATATTTTTTGGTTGCTGATATGTTTTTGTGTTACGTGAATACTTTTAACGCGTATTTAATTGGCGGCAGATTAGATGGGCCGAAAGTAACCAATAAGCTTGGCGTCAAGCTTAGTTATTAATTAAATTTTTGTTACACGTTACTAATTTGGTAATATATATCAAAGTTGGTTGTTTTGGGGGTTTCATCGTTTTTAAATTAAGCTGCCCAACGTTGAATTGATTATAAAAGTTTTCATTTAAAGATCATTTTAAATTATTGCAAATTTTTATTATGGAGGGATAGCATTTTTTTGACATACTCTGTACCTGATTTCTGATGTTAATTTTCTATTTTGCTACAAATCTGTCTGGTTAGCTATATGTATGCATAATTTTGCAAACACTACAAATGACCAGGCACCGAAGGAGAAAAATTACATAAATTTGTCGCCCGTACGAAGAAACATAAGTATTCAATGAACGATTACAAAATCTACTGTAAAGGACATACCGAGAGAGACACGCGAAGATTAACGTAATATTATTTACAGTTTATTACTCAGTGACCAAATTAAAAAATTAAAATAATAGGAATAATGTTGCTTTAGTGGTAGGCGCCAGCCTAAAATTCTGTAGTCTTTAGCTCAATCACACGATTCGGTGAGACGAGAATATTCAGATTTATATTAATCATCGTAAAAAACCTAATATTTTATTCAGGTAACACCTCTACGTCATAGTACAATTGGTACCAGTATAAACGGGAGAAAACTGCAATATCAAAAACACGATGTTAATGGCTGGATATCCTGAAACCAATAATTTTTGTCCCTTAAATGTATAACTCACCTTCGAGCTGGAGCGGAAAAATTCGCTGTTGGAAATAATATGCAAAATATTATAAATAGTTAGCTAGTCATCTTTTAAATGATAGCACTTCTTAACTTGGTTGAGATATTCCGTTTTCTGTTGAGGTAAATAAAGTGTTACCCTAGCAGCAGATTGTCAACTTTCCTTGCATCAAGCCTTTTATAGTTCTCTAGGGTATGTGGCTGCGAATTATATTTTCGTTTGTCGGAAATTAGCACAAATAAATACTATTGTTTATGACACTGCTGTTTTCATATTAAAGTGTTATTTTTATTCACGAGAACGACAAGAAAGATATGAACTACACATATTTAATTCCTACAACATTCCGTTTGAATAATTTTTTGAGCGATAGTGATCTCCTGGTCAATAACTGTTTCATATTTGTGCCAACTAAAAGTAGGAAAAGAAAGTTTGAACTCCTGCGAGAAATGAAATTGGAATAATATTTTATATTTTTTGTTCGGCGATTTCAAGGAAAAAAACGTATTATAGTTTTACAAATTGTATTTAGCGACTTGTAGGACGGATTCAATGATGCTAAAATGAGATATATATATATGTATATATATATATATGTATATATATACACTTTTTTCTGTGAGCCGTATTTAGTAGAGTGACCGCGGAAACTGCCCTAGCTGAGTGACGTCACTCAGACCACCGAGAGTATAAATATACACTCCACAACTAGTAGCGACACTACAAAGTGAGAACACATCTTCACGGAGTGATCTTCCACGTCTTTAGCCGCAGGAGAATCCACGAAACTCCATTGTTCTTTCACTCTGGCGATCAGAGGACTTAGAAATATGGCTACCGCTGGGTAAGCAACCAGAGAGATGCGCACACACCAACGCCTAACTTCACATCTGAATACACTAAAAGTGGGCTAAATGTTTTTAATATTTATGGCTTAGTATTTTTGACACAGTTGGAAAATGCCGTATTTAATAAAAAATAAATAGTGGCATTCCACATTATTATGAAAGCTAACCTTCATTGAGAGAAGTTGAAATTTCAACTTCCCACTCTCTATTTACGTATGTTGAATGAAATACTTGATAGTCGCTTGTCACATAAAATTTAACCATACTCTACCCACTCTCATGTGATTTTATAACTGTTTTCTCGAAGTCATTAAGTCGTCACAATGCAGTTAAAAAAAAAAAAATTATCGTGGCCTTTGTCAATGGATTGCTGTCATACATTAAAATCTCTGTGTGCAAACGGATGTGTCCTCACTAAGTGACTTGCTAGCGCATAGGGCGAACCACAGGAACTAAAAAGTTAAATTTTTAAGGGCACGGGTTTCCATTAGCGCTTTTGCAGCAACCACTGATAAGTAATCTTATTGAGTTTTGGCGCTAGGGAACGAAACAAGTTTTCATTGATTTCGCAGATTCAACAGCGTCTGTTCAAACCGAACTGTTCAGCTATCTGCTTTCAAAATTCTTAATATACGTAAAAATTAATTGCATGATTACTCTAATGCTGTACCTAATGGAAGAGAAATAAATTCAAACATATTTTCTATCAATTCAAAATATACCTTAAAACTGTTTTCTTTCTTTCTTCGAAATATAAAAAAAGTCTTTAATATTAATTGGAATTTCGAAATTCAGCCACTCTGGCGGTGAAAATGGAATTAATGTGTTACCGATGAACACTCAGTACCTATCTCCTGTACCAGATGAGATAATACAATGTTTTTATACTTCAGTAAAAAAAAATTTAACGCTTATAATTATTTTAATAAATTCCATATTCTAGTTAATTCTTTAGGAGCAGTAAATAAATAGGAAAAAAAAAGTCAGTTTAATTTATTTGTGGCGCCCGCTAATAACATTACAAATAAAATACCAGGGCGTACGTAACCACGAGAAAAAATTAAAATTAATTCTCTTTGCACAAACAACATTGCTAGTGGAAAAGAATAAAAGTCTGTGTTTACCAATTAAATGCAAAATGTAAGAAAATTTAGAATTTTATATTATATAAATAAGAACTGCCAAAAAAATAAGTTTTTGGAATTCTGCCGTGGGTTTTACATTCGCTTTTGTTAAATTAAGAATCAACTTTAAATCGCTTACTACTTTGAAACTTAATCCAGTAAAATCTTTTCTGAAAATAATATTATGGCGTAGTTTTTTTTTCTGGGTGTTCGCTATTTATCGTTTTGGTTTTGCTGTGGTTTCCTGCAATGTCCTTTCATTTCAAATATCACACATTCACAAGGAGTATAAATGTTCCCCTCTAAATTAAAACACCATATCGTAGCACTTCAACATACCCTTAAACGGTAATTTTAAACTCATAAATTTGAAAATATTTTGATTACAAGCATTTAAATAATGATTGCCTATATTTCATTTATTAAGAGATCTTGCGCTTGAGAAATATTAGGACCTGTACTTCAAGATCTAGTGATGTAATCTGCTTGACACAAAGACAGTACGCTATAGTCACCTGCAAGTAGGTGAGATACATTAAAAGATGCGCCCACCAGTGTCGATGTACTGTTTCATTGTAATTGTGCTGGTCTTAAGTAAACATGCAGCAGGAGTATTAAACTGTACCTCACTATTCATCTAATAACAATTTTTTTACGCGTAATGTAAGTGATCGGAGTGTTTCTTTATTAACATAATCCCTTTTTAGTCTATTTTCCAAGTGAAATTAGGCTTATGAAATCACCGGAATGTGATGATGTATGCACCCCTACTAATAACGTTTTATATATCATACAGATTGTAATTGAGTTTAACAGCAATATCGCACCATGAAATATAATCATGACGCAGATTTATATTTTTTTTATATTATATTAAAGTAAAATAATAATTTTTTTAAACATTCGAGTAATGGCGATTGTTACAATAGGTCTACAGTTATTGCACTTTACAAATTGGTAGGCAATTTTTATATTTAATTTCCATAATTTCAGTATGCTTATTAACAACAATTGTTTCACCATGCACTACCAAATCAATATCGAATAATTACTTACTTGTTTGGGAATTGCCAATGTAAATAAACCCAAAATCTTTTATGTTAATTTAACGAGATATAATTACAATAATTTAAGTAAATAAATAAGCACATACTTTAATGTGCTTTCCGCAATTGGGGGCCGCAGTGGTGTAGTGGGTTTGCTACTTGCCTCCCACCTAGGCGAACCGGGCACGATTCCAGGCGGGGTCGCTCCGGGTTTTTGCAGCGGCATCGTCTGGTTTGGGGGTTTTCTCGGGGAGCTCCCATTTCTCCTGCCCTTGCATTTCGTCTTTGCTCCATACTCAGCTTACTTCACTCTCATCGCTCTCGAAATGCTAAGAGCCGCTTAAATATGGTCTCTCCTTTCTCCACATTCCCGTAACTGTTAGCGTGTGTGAAAATAATTTTAGAATTTTTACTACAATTCTTATTAATAATTCATGTAATGCTGGTCAGCGGATAATGTTGGCAGCATTGCTCCGTCGTTACTTCATTATTTGTGAACTACACTGTTTTCTTTATTCTAGTATTTTTTTCGTTCACAGCAAGGCGACTCTGTGGAACCGTATTTGTCTACGCCGCGGCGTCCATTCTGACTGTGGCTTATGTCGGATGCTTTCCCTCTATTTTTAAGATAAAAATAATTCCCAGTTTCCTAAAACTTTACTGCGCTTAGTGCAGTAAAATAAATTAATATTGGGTACGTTTATGAGGTGTATGCAGTTTAGTTTTTGTGGTTTCGATGTAGGAGGCTAATACTTAATTTGGTAGGAGGTGCCGAAAATGGCATTACTATTAAATTTTCAAATCCAGTCACCAGAGGAACAAAATTTGTGTGCGTGTGTGTGTATAGAGGAGATCACGTATGGTTAAGAAGGACATGTACAACCTAACACTTCGCACAAATCGCAGTCTACATCTAAATTACACAAAATGACAGATACACAACCACAACTCTCAAATAACTGCACAATTTTCGATATAAACTAAAATTAACAGGTTCTTAAACCACTGAGTTTTGGGTAAATGGTACGGGTTACTACCTAACTCAATGCATTAGCATCACGAAGTCATCATATTAAAGCTTACTACCAGATATAAGATAAACCTTATTAAAACTCTAAAATGATAAGAATAAATGTGTAAGATGTGAAATGTTAAAATTTTCACAGAAAATACTGGGATGTATGAAAAGCGTCTTGCAATAAAGTCACCATTAAGTTCCACGGATATCTTAGTTAACGCGTCAGGAATAGCTGCGTATGCAGGTTCCCAATAAACACCTGGGTTTTAGGGCACTGCTAACGCTATCATCCGGTAACTAACCAATAATTTGGAAATTTACTCAAATAATCAATGGATTGTACCTGATGTTACAAACAGTGACTATATAGCCTTCACACATTAATTAACAAAAAATTATCAGAGTTAATCTAGTTTCAGTAACAAGCAGCGATAATATGGCATTCACACCATAATTAAAATGGCCAGTTTAATGTAGATTAAAAAATAAATTACGAGGATGTTAAATAGTGCAAGAAAATTGGCAATTGTTAAGAATCGTGGCTTTCCCAAAGAATTGAAAAACAATTACAGGAAATTATATGTTTCAACATTACTGACTGCCTTGAATACGAATTTAATGGGGGCATCAATACATTGACAGTAAATGCGATGACTCGGTTTGTATTTATGGCTCCATAATGATCTCGAAAACTGTATGGAAAAAACCTAAAATTTATGGAAAAGGGCTGCTTAACTGAGTAAAATGCAAGATGACCTGACTTAATTAGCTTAATGTCATGAAAGTACATTCACTGCCAACGTGTGAGCCCATGCGCTGTCGCACATCAGATAACGAATTAACCCTGTGTTAAGCGACCTAATGTTACACTATCATAGGTTTTTGCATTTTTTTTCAAACAATGAGCGTGTTATAATTAAAACAATTGTCATTAAATCATCTGAATCCTTATTGTTCTTCTCCCAACACGCGATAGCGTATCGGCGTACACACAACCTGTGATTCACCTATCCCGATGTTTGGTAAACACAGGATAGGTCTTCCTGCATTTACCACGACTAAACAACGACATGTTATTGCAATTATTGAATGTTAGTATTGGAGCTCTTCCACTCTTTCCTGACTGTGGTATCTTAGTTCACGCTGGAGCATATTATATGTGGTATTTCATGTGTTCAGATCGCCGGTCCACTCGTTCGGGATATTCGCATTCAAAGAATCACGCTAAAATCGACCACTTAAAACATTTGTGGTTGCTGGTATTTTGCGATTTAGTGATGGCTTCTTTTCTCTTGATGGATTCTGGTAGCTGGATGTACGACAAGGCTCGAAGCGGTTACAGTTGGTTACGTCGGAGCTGTATCTTGTTAACTTTTGAAAACACCCAACCCGATTTGCTCTCTTTCTTTCTCTTTCTTCCTCTTGGCATTTTTTTTATTAGGGTTTTACGGAATTTTTATTTTATCAGACTTATACATTGGCGCATTAGCAGTGTTGTATTTCCCTTCGTCCGTACCTCCGTTAGATGATGTTGGTTTCGCATAATCACACTCGGACCACACATTAAATGTATATGGCCCTGCTCTCGTACTTATTTGTTGAGATAGATGTCCAATGATATTTTTCGTATAGCGGGCCAAAAACATGCAAATATCTTGTGACGAACCATCACTGTTTCGTTCGACGTACATATTTAAATTGCGCCAAAAAGTGGTTTCTGTCTACACAAAAACATTAGCATTACGTTCCCAGACTCTGTCATACTGTATAAAGAACCCTGAAGATACGCTACTCTGGTCCCCTTATATACCTGCAGAATACGAGATATCACGAGTATATATTCACATATATGCATGTGTACAGATATTAATATAAAAAAAAATTTCCATTCTAAAATAATTTGTTAATTATTTTTTAAATTACCCTTGCTGTCTTTATGGTTATTTCAAACGTTGGGAATTTATGTCTTGGTAGGCAGGCGCTTCGGGTCTCATGTAATGTTTGCAGCATGAGGTGGTTTTTACTGAGTTTCAGGTTATTCAGGCCATCATTACTTATTAAAAAACTGCACAAGTTATCGTAATGAATTTAAAAATAAAATTTTATAACTAGGTGAATTAAATTGGTTTTAAGTAAAATTCACAGAGTTGATAGTAAACTAAAATGAATGTAGAAGCTAATAGAAGGGGAAAGAGAGGGAGCTGTTGGCATAGTCCTAGTTATAAATATTTGCATCGTATTTGTTTTACATGTAGGTGTTCTTCCAGAGGAAATTTTTTTTTATATCGCATAATAAATACAGATTTTTCATTTGCCTTATTCTTTGTCTGTAGAAGTAATATGGCTTTGAGATCCCCAGAAACAGACGCATATTCTGGAAGGGTATGTGAGCGTATTCGATAAACTTCTTCGGGTAACACAGAAATCCCGAGACGAGCCGAAGAGCGGACTCTTAGGAAGCGAGATTCACGAGTCTCACTTCTCTATTTAAAATGTATGGTTCTCGTAGTCCAATATTCACACTACTCACACTTCTAACAGTATTAGTCATCCCAATGTAATAGTAATGTTTAACATTTCTTCAATAGGACCTTTTGTAGGTAAACCTGCACCTTTGCGGCAATCAGAGTATAACTGTTGGTATTTAAACATATATTTATCGTATGGCTAGCCGAGATGCAGTTACACAGAACTATAGTGAGGAGCCCTCAGTGCTTACTATAGCTAAGACGTCATGGCTCATGTAACGAGGAGGCCGGACTTGTAATATTTGTCGAGACTTACTCATGGTATAACTCAGAATGTTATAACAAAACTAATTACCAATTAGTGCGGAACCCACTTTAGTTAGGAAGGTCTCTGCAGAATCATACCATGCTTTAGCTCAAGTTAAAAACCCTTCAAGCTATAAATAAAAAACGAAGATGCTAGAGTATGGTTTAGCGAGCTTTGAACACCTCACCATAATTCAGATATAAATTTGCTGGAATGGTTGTGCTTTTTGAAACAAGGCATCCCATGAATACGTTTTTTGCAAGAGTATGTGGTTTCCTCCTTAGTATTTATCTACGTTGATACCTCCCCAGTGCTATGGTGTATAAGTAGGTACTGATTCTGCTCTCTGCGTAAGGCGCCAGCAATGGATGCTAGCCCTCAGTGTTAGGGCGTAGGAATATGTTGACGCTGCTATCCCTAGGCCCAAATGACCAAATAAATTCACCTCCTTTGCGAGTTAACATATGTCCGTTTTATTTTCGCTTAACAGGTTAACTTCTACATGAACACACGAGACAACTCTCCCCCCCCTCCTTTTATACGTAGGCTATGTAGGGCTTGACGCGGCGATTTGCGCCGTGGGGAGCCAGGTTTGTCACACTTCCTGTATATCTCTACTTAGCTTGTCTCGAGGCGATGGTCCATCTCCTAGCCGGCGACCTCGGGACTCGGTGGACGGGCTGCGACGCCTGGGCTGCGTCAGTTCTTCGCCGAGCGGTGTCGACGTCCCGATGTCTTCTCTCGTACTCCAACCCGCACTCCTCGCTTGACGACGGCTGACAGCCTCGTTCCTCCCTCTTCCTCCCGTTTTTGTAAGCTCGTTTGCCATATTAATTTCGCATCATCTCTGCACGTGGCCGGGCTGACCGCCGCGTCCTCTGGGTCGTAAAACGTGTTCGGCACTCCGGCTGCTCGCACTTGGGCCCGGCATCGTCCCTCGATTCTGGCATCGACGTTTATTGTTCCGCCCTGCACGTGCTGGAACCCTTGGTGGTCCCTTGGTCGGAGCACGTGTTTCTTCCGCTGCCTCCGGATATCTTGTCGCTATAATTCCCGCACGCTTGCCAATATCTCTCATCATTTATTGCGGTAGTCGGCTCGGGAGAGACGCAGCTGCTGGTGCGAGCTTTGCGTCCCCTTGTAGTTGCGAGACGCAGCTGCGTCATTCCGCCTCGGAATCGTGGCGTCATTCTTCTAGCACGCTCGCCACCCTTAATATTTATTGCGGTAGCCCGCCTGCGTGTTTTGACAGAGTATGCCTTCTGACGAAAACATATATTTCGGGATGCGGGACGCGTCAACGTCAGAGGTATAATTTAGTTGGAATAAAATGTGCTTGATGCCACTCTCAAAGAAATAAAGTATTGTAAGTTGATCCGTTCATACTCCATTTAGCAGAGCATCTGGATTTGTTATAGTATAACTATTTAAAGACTGAGAAGTAAAATAATATATTNTCATACTCCATTTAGCAGAGCATCTGGATTTGTTATAGTATAACTATTTAAAGACTGAGAAGTAAAATAATATATTATAAACTCTAAATGTATACATCAACAATACGTACAACGGTCATCTATATTCCGGCTTGAACTCGAAATTAATTTGCCAGAAGAGGTTGACCTTTGGTGTTCCCTAACGCAGTGTTTGTATTTCAAATATTGGTTGAATGTAAAGCAACATTACAGAGAGCCAAAAACTTGAATACATGATTTATACTACTAGCCTGCAGACTATTACATTTTTATGGCCTTTAATGATTTTTTTTGTGAAAATAAAAGCATACAAATTACATGGAGCNTTTTGTGAAAATAAAAGCATACAAATTACATGGAGCTCGTTTAAGTTCATTCGTTTGTAAACAACAGGAAGCCAACCTGTGCCTTTGTGGAGTAAGGACACTTATATAATATTAATTGTGATGTAAACTTCACTAAAATCTGCAAAGTGTATTAAAACAACACCGCATAGATTTCGTATGATGGTATATTTTAATTGCGGTATATTAAATCATTTTTAAAATTTTAAAATTGTTGAGTATATAAAAACATAACTCATTGTAATTTGTGAACTACCACATACGTTTGAAAGTGATGTCCAATCTGTGAAAGATCGCTAAATAAAATGCAGTCAGGAAATATGAATATGATAGCGAATGGAAGCCACTTCCCTTGGAATGTGCCTTTACAGTTCGAATCTCGGGGCCTTTGACATGTGTCGTTTTTTCAGATGTATGTTAAGGTTAAAGCAGCATGCCGAGGGTCCGCCTATTATAGCCTTTTGGAAAAAACCGGTGGCGTTATCGTAGTAATTAAAATATCTAAACAAAATAATGGACTGTTCTTTCGTTTCAATTGTTACAGTTATCTGCAACTTATAACTTATTAATTACACAATATTGTTAACGACTGAGCAGTGAGGTTTACGTTAATATAATGAGTTTAAAATCATGCATATTTTTGTTTTATATCCAGATCATTTCCCTTAAGTTCAAAAGCTATCAGCTTATATATAAATATATATATATATTTATTTATGCATTCAATTTTCACACTGTGTCGTCACTTATGTTTTGTCATTGAAATACCAACGGATGCATTCGTGTATAATTTCTCTTTCTGCGCCAGAACAGCAAATTCTCGCATATGTATGTCAAATTGTCACACGAGAAGTTCAGCATGGAGCGACTCCCTCACCCCACTACAATCCAAGCAAAGAATTATTATATGCTAGAGTTCAGAACACGCACGTCTTCTAAATGTATTTTTTCAGTGTAACAAATAAAAAAAATATAAGTGATTTTATAACAAAGCATTTATATCCAAGCAATTGTGAATGAGCTATTCAATCATAAGTACAAGCACTTACCGTGATGTGTAAAAACATATACTACCTTTTTTATGGGAATCTTACTTTTTCTCATAAAACATGAATGTGCATAAAAACTGCATATTTAATATGGCAAAATTAATATCTGAAACGATAATTTAAACATTGTAAAAATTTATTTTCACAGGTTTTGTGTTCCTTTNAATATGGCAAAATTAATATCTGAAACGATAATTTAAACATTGTAAAAATTTATTTTCACAGGTTTTGTGTTCCTTTTGTGTGTCCAGAAAATTGCTTTTATAAGAGCTTATAGTTATCTTGAACTTTGGCTGTAAAATGGTTATGGATGGTATACGGAAGCATAATTATTCCCACCGACTCAAAGCGTTGGACACAAAAAACAGAAAAAAATAATATTTTTACCACGTACTGTTCAACTATTAGACAGTATCTATGACTAATTTTCCCTTCGGGTAAATGTATTTTTTTTGATCGCAAGGTTTGTGCAAAATTACATATCAAAGTCAAACATGTACTGTTTCTGTAAAGAACAAATAAAATAAACCAAACTTTTTACATCACGTTTAATAAAGGCAACTTGTAAGTATTTTCTAAATTCATTTTAAGGTATGCTCAGAAAAAGTAATTTTACAAAAATTCTTGGGCAGCCACAGATTAGAAATATGCAAGAATCTCCTTATTTCCAGCATCTTTTAAATTGCAAAAACATTCCCTTGTACGAATTTTATGGACGTCATAAAGTAGCCTTTGACATCTTCTTTCAGAGTGAACTACTTAATTTCTGCATGTAGAGTAGTTTTCATTATTTGTATCTAGCTAAAGCTGTAACATTGTGATTTTGACAGGTATGCATACAAAAACTATGAGCTCAATTGTTTTTTATAGGGAACAGTAATCGCTTATTACGTCTAAAAGTTGAACAATATGAGGTAAGAATATAAAATACTTAATTTGTTTGGAACAGACGTCCTTTAGTCTCAGCTTCACCTAATATGCAGAGATTTTTCGTTTAGTGTTATATTTTAAGTTTCAGTGGTATTATTAAAAAACTTTTGGTTATACAATATTTAAAATTTACTAGATTTGTAATACGTTTGTATCTGAATTTCACTGTGTTTCATTTCCTGCTTGCAAATGCTGCCTTATTAAAAATATAAATAAGGCCTTGGCATATTACATCAAGCAAATAACACACAATGATAGTTACTGGGGACAAGGTCACTTGCATCCAAAAAGGTGGTCGGAGTCATCGATGTAATTTCTCCATCGATTTTTAATTTACTTTTCTGTTTTTTTCAAATTTCTTGAAATTATTTTAGTTTCAATGTTATCTAAGATTACGATAATGGGTTAAGATTAAAGTCACGAGTAAAGTCATGGCCCTCTAACAGGACTGACGAAATGGACATCGGCCGACCTGGCGATTCGGTCGTGTTGGAAGCTTATTCGATCCACCTGTTATCGAACTCCGAACCTCCTGCATTACAATTTTTAATCATTTTCGAAATTGATTTTCTAAGTTTTTAAATGATTTAGAATATTTTATAATTTTTTTAAAATTTGTATAATTTTTTAGGATTTTTTGGAATGTTTTGGTTTTATAGTCATCCAAGGTCAAGGTCGAAGTTCAAGATCAAAAGTAAAAAAATTTCCCCCTCCATATCCCTCCAATGGATCGGTTTTGCAATTACGGTGATCGTTATTTGCGAATGAGTGTATCTATGCTTTTTGAGGGAAAAAAAAAGAAATTTTAAAGGAAAAGCCAAATTTTAAGTAAAAAAGGGAAATTTTAAACAAACAATGGTACCATTTTTTTTTTTTAGGATCAAAGGGAAATTTTGAGAGGAAATGGCCACCGACCGACCGGAATATCACAGCATGTTGTCTCCGGCTCCGGACCTCAGCCCCTTGTCATATAACGAAGTTAATTATTATACTTATGTTTTATTTAATTACATTTGCGAAATCAAAAAAATCCTGAACTTTGATAATTACATGAATAGACAGTAACAAACCAATGAAAAATAAACAAATAACAAATCTTGTACAAGCCTTACTATGGGAAACTCCTTAAAATATAAAGGTAATAAAAATACATAACATGCGAATATCCACAAGTGACGATCATGATGCTGAGACAAAGGATTCAGAGGACTTTTCAGAGTATGTGGGCGTCGTATAGAGGACGATTGGAAGGGTGCATCAAGAACCCATGCGCGATTGGATATTTACCAATGTCGGCGATGTCCACTGGGATGCACTTTCAAGTATCTCGAAGTTCGCAGTTGTCGCAGTGGCGAACCGAGGTTGATTCCTGGCGCGATCACTGCCTGTCTTCGCACATGGGTATCGTGACGGACGATGCCGCTGGCCGGCGGGTTTTCACGACGATCTCCAGTTTCCGCCGTTGCATACTCACCTCGCATCACCATCATCGGTTCCAAAGACCTCGTTGTTAAGAGCCGAAGAAAATTCATGCAATTTACATGTTTAGCTTACTTTCCGAAGGAAAGAAAGACTTATGTGTTAGTGTGTGTATATGCGTGTCTACATGTGCGAGTCCTCCCTTCACCAAACCTGGTAGTACTTAGTAAGGACACCTGACTTATATAGTTTTCCGACACGTCTACAATGAACTTTCAAAATGGCGCCCATCTTAATATTTGGAAATATATAACATATCTCGGGAACCATTTAATCGATTTAAACCAAATTTTATATGCTTGCAGCGCATAGTATAAGCATTAAATTTGGAATGGATATTGCAGATAGTACGCCAATTTGTTAGAGAGCATCAAATGATAATAAAAGATTTTGCATTCTATTAAGAAAACTCTTAAAGCAATTCTCACCCAAATTGCCGTGTAAGTATTACTGTCACAGGTCAGGTAAACGTAGGTAGAATGAACTTGATTAGGTACTCATTTTAAAAATGGTGCCCATACACATATTTTAGGTTAATTTATTGTAATTGTTTACCATTTTCACCAAATTCGATCAATTATTGTATGTTGAAATTACATATTTCTAGCATAATATTTGCCAAAACATGCCACTCTCGCCAGCCATTTTAATATAGCTCCACAATGATTATTAAAGTTTTTATATCATATCTCGGTAAACAATAATTGACAGATACATATAAAATTTGGCAAATAAGCAGTTCTCCGGCAGATGATGTAAAATTGTATGTTTAAATATGCCAGAAACTGATTTTCAAATGGCAGCCATGTAGGCATCATACGTAGTTATGACGTCTGAATATCGACTCAAGACGTCAGTCGTGTACGAAGCCGCGGTATCAACCAAGACACACACAACCAGTTGCGGATGTGCAGTCAGTACATGAAGTATCATGCGCGTGTAGAGCTGTTGTGTTGTGGTGTTGCCAGATGCTAAGGAAAAAAAGTAGAATATGCAGATGATCTATTACGCGCTTTTCACTAAGAAATTTGAGACCCAATTAAATATATGCTGTTAAATTTGGAATTATACCTCATTTGGAATTATAGATTTAGAAGAAGCAGAAATTTTGAAATGCAAACTGACAAATTGTTCCTATGTTGGAAAATTTTTCATTTGCCACATTTCAAAACACTTATTACATAACCAGTGTTCTAACCTCAAATACTATCAACGTCGTTTATGATAGTCGTTTAGGCAACAAAGAAGTTCAATATTACGACACGGAGTTTGGATTTCCGCAGCCAGCGAGATCGCTCTACCCCATTATCACTCTACATTTCAAACAAAAAGTATTATTTATGAAATGTTTTAATAAATACTGTCACGATATGGAACTTTGCAGCTTTTACATTATTTTTTTTAAATTTAACTCAAATTTTCATTAAAAAATACGCGTGTTTATTTTTTAACTTCTTAACGTGCTCTTTTCTCTGAGATATGTGCGTTGAAAATATTCTTGTTTAAAGAAGTAATTTTTAACTAATTCCATGAGACGGAATTTTGTAAACATTATTTCCCCATTTAAATGTCAATGCTATAGGCATGGTAGGCAGGCCCCTTATGC
Source organism: Clitarchus hookeri (assembly GCA_002778355.1). NCBI lineage: Eukaryota > Metazoa > Arthropoda > Insecta > Phasmatodea > Phasmatidae > Clitarchus > Clitarchus hookeri. The sequence goes on along the minus strand of NQII01007941.1, from coordinate 23,233 downwards.
GATAAAGCTCAAGAGGCGCAAAGCAAAGATTTCTGGAGGCTTTGTGAAAAGAATTTCCGATAAACCTCTCGGTTGGACACAAATAAAGACTAAATAAACATATTTTTAGTAAAATATGACACCACAATATATTCTATTCCGTATCTACCTTCCAGAAAAGGAGGAAAATAAAGCGCGGAAAAGACTGAAATTCTAGAGTCTGTAACCGCAAATGACAGCAACAAATACATGTAGTGTAGTGTAAAAAGTGGTTTAATGTTACATAAATTTTATGGCATATATTAATAATGATATTTTTCAGAAGTGTGGTCAGAGTTCAGTTATTGGGGGTTTGAACTCGGATATCACTGTTGATGTTGTGCCAATATCTTTGATACATAGTTGTAAGTCTTGCGTTGTGCTTCTCATCATATTCCGATAATCACGGCTTAATAAGCTACAATATCGTGATCTCCATTTTGCGAAGTTATTCACGAAGAACTTCGCAATGAGATTGGTGTTATACAAAGTGTTTCGTGATTAAACGACAATGTATTGTGGTATGGCCAGTCAGTATGATTCGCATGGCTGATATCTATGGTCGGTTGAACTAGTCTGTTGGCTTTGTTGGTTGGTTATTCTGGTTGGCCTGGTGGGTTAGTCTGATTGAATGGTTTCGTTGATTGGTCAGTACAGTTGGTCCTCTTAATTGGTATATTCATTTTGTCGGTCGTGATGGTTGGTATGACCTGCCGGTCAGCGATGCCGAACCAGGATTCGAATACATGTCCTGCGAAACGCGAGTCCGATAGCTTACATATGTGCCACCTCGCTAGATCATGAGAAATGACGGGAAGTACAGAACAATTTCATTTCACATTTCTGCAAATGCTGTCATGTTGTATCGCACCAATTTGAAAAACATTCAAGTGACGCTATCTCCCGTATGGTATAGAGAAACAAGCTCACGATCGTGGATTCCATTAGGTAGATTTGCTAGCTTGAAGATAAATATTCGGGCATCATTTCTATTTATATATCTAATAGATACATTTTTTCAAGTAACAATGGGTTTACATTGTCTCACTGGTCTTTCTAAACGATTACTAAAGCTGTATAACACCTCGAGTCAAAGACACTAATGTCGAGATGAGACCGTTTATTTTTTTGGATATAAGATTTGAAGGTTAGTATATGTTTATAGTTTTGAAAAGGATGTTAAATTGATCGTTGGAATCTCTTATCTTCAATAAAAATATTGAAAAAAAAATATAGCTTATAGCTGTTGGTCTGTTTACGCAGTTTTTCAGTCAAAATGAGCGAAAAATGACTCTTATTCACCCCCAGTTGAAAGAATTGATAAAATTGTAACTCCCACGCTATCCAGCAGTTGTAGCTAAAGCCTTTAATAGNTATGTTTATAGTTTTGAAAAGGATGTTAAATTGATCGTTGGAATCTCTTATCTTCAATAAAAATATTGAAAAAAAATATAGCTTATAGCTGTTGGTCTGTTTACGCAGTTTTTCAGTCAAAATGAGCGAAAAATGACTCTTAGTCACCCCCAGTTGAAAGAATTGATAAAATTGTAACTCCCACGCTATCCAGCAGTTGTAGCTAAAGCCTTTAATAGTTTGATGATTTTTATAAAAAGGTTTACGAAAATCTTACGATTTTTTGATGCCACATTTGAATAGTTCTTACAAATACCTAAGCGGTATTAAAAAGATATTGATAAATAAAAAAAAAACATTTTTTCTTACACTTTTGACTTCTATGCAGAACAAGACAGGTTTCAATTTAAAAAATAAAATAACATGTTTTTTTTTACATTTGGAAATATTCTTAATGACGATTTGTTGGCATACAGATAGAGAATTTATCTTAAATAGTTTGTTGGTTACGAGAAAAAATACATATTTATTGCCACTTGTTAACTCGGACTGTGATAGATACAGCGTTGCGTAAGAGAACACGTGCACAGGACATTAGTCTAAACTGACAGAGCGGGCACTGTCACTTGTCATGTGAGATCACATGTCCTCGTGCTACTGCATTCCTTTCTTTGCAGACGTTTGAAAGAAAGGCGGTGCATGGAAGGAGCCAGAAAACCTGAATAATCTACAGTGGCTCATCTCCGAAACTGTGGCACAGAGTGAGTACTTAATAGTACAGAGGTGAAACATCCACTTGAATGGAAATTACACACTGACCAGCAACATGTTAGAACGCAGTTTGCCAATCAGCGTATGTCAACCTACAACCCAGTCATCTGCAAACCAATAGGAACTCGTTGCAGCGCTCAGTAACTAATCAGACAGATCAATATTTAGAGAGCCTAGCCTAGTAGCGAAATGTGCACGCTGACTACAAATAAACCAACAAGAATCTTCGTCTCAGTGCACTTATCTACTGTGTGTTTTCTAACAGGTTACTACACATATGTGCAGGAAGTTTGCTCAAATATGCAGTGATGTAGGAAGGCACACTTTGTGTTTTCATTTCATTGTTTCACTTACAGAGGTTTAATATAATGTCAAGTCTTCTAATATTCTACTGAACCTCTAAGTGGTTAGACAAAACCTTTACAAAAAAATCTAATCCAAATCGAGATACAATCAAATAACGGTATTTTGAATGTCTAATGTTAAAAGTTAACAGGGTTTTTTAAATTACCCAGCGTTTAATCAAAACGCATACAAAATAACTGATTTAATCATAAAATGAAAATAAACATGTCACCAATATAAATACGATGTTGACATAAATTACAACAATTTTTTTATTTCTGTGTAATAGTTGCTTGCATTCTGTATGATTCGAATTGTTGTTAGTTGCTAGTTCAATTTCTCAAAAATTTCACATAGGTTAGCTAGAGTACAATTTCATAGTCTACCAATCGCAGTTATTTTCTTGTTTATCTGGAGACCTTGGCGCCCCGTTTTGTGCAGGAAAGTTATTCCGTGGTTTTGTGTCTGAAGGATGCGGGGATTCATGTAGAAATTAGATTACATCTGAACTAACTTCTATTTTAGGCTCGTCCATAATGTGAACCTTAATCTTCAAAGTTAAACTCATTTACAAAAGTTTTAAATGCGAACATTTCGTAAGGAGTTGTGTATAAGTATTCCAACGTGTGATTGTGCAACACATTATCATAACAAAAGCTAAGTTTGAACAGTTAGGGCGATTGTGTTTGGTTGTGAAATTGCTTTTAATGAAGATGTACTGGAGTAAATCTGACGTGATGAAGTAAAATATTACTTACTTTATTTCTTGCGAAGTTCCGCTGAATGAAGGTATTTCAAGTTTGGAGGAAAGAACGTTAGCTTTTCAAATCAATCGAGTTTCGCTGCTTAGTAACAACAGTCGGGAGCTCAATTGTTAAGGCATTTTGTGTAGAAACTATGAACACAATTACTGAAACAACCTATTACAGAAAGGAATTTTTTTTTCCGAAATATTTCTATAACACGTTTGTATCTTGTTGGTTTATTTGCATATTGCAGCTTTTTTTTGGCAAATTTACCAGATTACAAAATAAAACATAAATATACAATGCATTTAATTTCTTTAAAAAAATTTATTTAGAAAGTGGGTTTTTTCAAGATACAGTAAATTTTCAGTTAACACACATTCAAGCACTTTGTTTCAAGCTCGACTTTTTTGTCATAAACGCAATACTTACTTTGTTTCGGTATTCTGTAATGAAGCTCTCTTGTACGGTAGCTAAAATATATCGAAGGGCGGACAATTGAGACAATTTGAATTACAGTTAAAAATATTTTGAAAGTAATCTTACTGAAATTATTATTTTATACGATCCTATTATATAGGCGGAACAGCCAAATTCTCTAATCCTACATGCGAAAACGATATCAGTTTGTAAAATTTGCTCAGAGATCGGACACAGAAAGTCAACATTAAACAAACGTAAATATTAACAATAATTTACTATCCACATTTCAGTTGCACGTATAAGGGTAACTTTCGAGAATGAAAAACAACTCAGTTTTTTCCCACAATGAACTTAACGCAGTCAAGGTAACGGAAAACACCATTATCCAATTATTGCACCAAATATAACATTCATAAATATCGCTTGTAAAGAGAGTGTTCATAAGGATTTGCCAAAGAAAATATTGAATGTGAAATAACAGCATTGGTATGGCTGGATGAATTAAAAAAATTGTATTTAAAACATTTTCAAATGTATGATACCTTAACTTTAGCTATTTCGTGGTCGTTCATTACTAAATAAATATAAACTAAGTAAATAAAGTACATAATAATTTGAGAGAAAATATTAAAATTAAGTTTCGCTGCCACAATCTCATAGTAACGCCCGTAGTAAACGCTGTTATGGTATGCAATTGGCCATGAATATCATTAATAGGGATGAAATAGGATAAATAATATATTGGGAAAAACAGTCACAGGATGCAAAACCTCTAGTTTATCTGCAAATCCGTCTGGTCATAGTGAATGCTGTGAGTTTTTAACTGTACTCTCATTCCGCTGTACCAGAAGGAAAAAGCATCATGAAGTCTGTCAACGTCAAACGGTTTGAATTAAGCGAGTGACATTCCGTGATAGCGATTTCTGGTTAACCTTATCTACCGGAATAATTGAGAATATCATGTAATTGTCATAAGATTACATTATAATATTTTATAGCTGCTTATACTTCGTAATTATAATTTTACTATTAAAAACACTTTGTAAACATTTATTAATTATTTGATAGCGTTTATTAATAATTTCCATACGTAAATATAAGAAATACAAATATAATGTTTAATAATTTAATTTCAGTGGTGGTGGATAAAAATTAAATTTAAAATTCAATAGAAATAACGATATTGTTTGACATTAAATTCTCCGTTGCATAAGCACTGTATTTTTACATGAGATTTTATTTATATGGTGGAAGCATTAGTTTCCATAATATTTTCATGCGAAAAATTATAGATAACTCTGTGGTATACAGTTGGGGTCGAAAAAAAATTATTATTATGAAGGAAAATATATCACTCACGTTGCCTATGTTCGCGATTGCCAGTAACTAAATAACCCCTGAAATTCATTGCCAAGTGATAAATAATGAAAAATATATCTTGAAGTGGAGTTCTTAAAGGGAAATACACTAAAATGCGAAGTAATAATACAATGAACATTATTTTTAAATAACTGTTTAGGAAGGATTGCTTTTCAATCAGATATTTCAATAACGCGGTTCATATAACAAACAATTTCCATTTATATCAATTTAAAAATTACATAATTTTGCCCTAAGGGGTGCTGTGCGCTTATGAACGTTGCCTACAACGAGTTTAAAAGAGAAATCAATTTTAAATAACGTCCATCTTAATGCATAAAATTAAAGACAAGCGTTTCGAAAATAAATTATTCCACGCGATATTTCCTATTGAGAACTGGCAAACACTATCACCGCCCTCCCCCTGTTCCAACACCATCTCCACCCTCCCCAAACCCCCCTTCCCCTTCATAACCCCAACGCTGCTAGTATAACATTATATACTGCAAAACACGAGCNACGCAGACTTCAAGTAAACCTCTAGATAATGAAGGCCTCGCCCCTTGTGCACGTACAACACCTCGCCTGGTGCTACGTGTGTTTCACAGTCGACAACATACAACCGGCGAAACATATGGACCTGAGATTTAATAAAGAAGGCCTAAATGTATCTTTCACTCGACATATCCGCCTTGCAGTCCCCTTCTCTAACACCACTCGGAGCCACGGTTTCCGACCTTGTTCTCTCTAAACCTAGAGCCTTGCTTTGTGCAGTGACCAGGCTGCTCGCCCCCTAAATCGATGTACGTGGTTCAATTCCCGATGGGCCACACCAGATGTTCATACGCGATAAACATGGTGGAGTTTTTCTTCGTTTGCGAGTTTCCGCTTTTTAATTCCTCTTCTCCCACAGTTACATTTCGTTGCAATTCCGGGAAAATGTTCCACAGTATCTGCCGTCTGCCGAACACGCGTCATTTCTTGGTATTTTGGTTGCTTATGGTCTCAAC
>NQII01007941.1:0-17191 GCA_002778355.1 Clitarchus hookeri | reverse complement strand
TGATAGGAGCCAGTGCATGGCGTTTCTATACATAATATTGCCAACACATTACCGGCCATGGCATACTTCAATTACTGCAGATTTTAATGCAGGATAATGCTGTGAACAATTGTAATAGCTTTAAGACGGTGATTTATAGATCCAGGGTGGACAACACTCCCTTCTTAAATACTGTTTATGATTATAATCATTAGTACTTTCGCAAAGCAAGAAAAATTTAAAAAGATGCATTATTCACGTCACTGGCTGAATACATTCTCGAATATATAATATAGAAATTAACCAGAATTGGTGTCAATTTAATGTTTTCCAAGAGATTATGGCCAGGCANATGCCCAGGCGATTCCCATGAGCAGGTAATTGTGTTTATCTCTCTTCATGATATTTACAATAAATATCCCTGCTATCCAATAAATCAACAACCAAAAATGCAACATACACCCTTAGCTGAAAACGCACCGATGCATTCTGCACATACAGAACGCATACTTCAAAACCCCAAACTCATTCCCAAACCAGATATAAGCTAATTTTGGTAATCCTAAATAAAGAGGGATTGAAAAGACCATATTACAAATGCAAACAAAGAGGAACACGAAACATATTTACAAAAAAGGAAACTGTCGAAGTGAAACAAACCGAACGCTCCCAATTAGCGTTCTCTCCCTTTTGTCCAATCAAAGACGAGGAGTCAGAAATCCTCCCGTCAATGTTTATTGCACACAGATTCCAGGCAGATGCAGAATTAAACACCAATAAGCTAAAATACACTCCAGTCACTGAACCTCCCAGAAAACGCATCGAGTTAAGTAGTCGTATGCTCTGCTTAATACTTTTGGCCCCATTAATATTAAATTTAACGAGCGCGTAAAATAGAAGTCCAAGGCTCATGGGCACGCAGTTTGAAATACATAGAATCTCGTTTGTGTTCCAGTGGATGAGACCATGGATTTATGGATTCGCTGAACAATATCAGACATCAGAATGAGATGCGGTAATCAAACTGAAATTTTACACTGTTTATTTCAGGAAGTAATAATATATCAACCATACATTTTAAGACAAATTGAAGAGGGGTGATGCGGACACACTCATAATTTATAAATGCAATATAAAGATGCATTATTAGAATATACCACGTGCCATGATATTGCAAGAAGGTGTCCCAAATACGTTATTACGTATGACGAGGGACGGTATGACGTTTGGCAAATAAATTAAACAGCAAATAACGAGGCCACAGAGAGGGAAGTTTAAAAACTTCCCTCTCTGTGGCCATTTAAAAAAAATTTTCGGGGATGGCAAGTTTGAATATTTTCTTCATAATCCTACGTAATTTCCGGTTGTGTGTCCACTTGGAGATGTTACCTGTTCTCATTCTTCGATTAAATGTTTTCTTTCAAACTGTATTTAAAATATGTTTAGCACATACTTATTCTTCGGGTTGATGCATATTTATTTTATTCATTGTTTTAGAAATCTTGCCCGTTTGATGTTTATAGTCTCTGCAGTTTCGTAAAGCTAAGTGATGATTTCCTATCTTTCGAAAATAGAACAATTATATTTTCATTTACAAACTACCTACTTGACAAGCAAGTTTTCGTCTTCTTGTACGTACGAAATCTAGATCCAGAGAGTATGGCTTAGTTATTATTCGGACAGCGAAGAGAAAATATGTTTTCTACCGAAGCAGGAACATTCTAGAACACCGCCTGTGCTTTTACTGCGAGAACAAATTTAATATCTGCTATGTTCGACGACGTAAGGTGGACTGTATCCAAATAAATGATCGAGCTATATTCACTTGTGACAAGTGTAAATCGTAGTTTGGTCGACGAAGAGACATCTTGAAAATACGTCTTGCAATATGTTATTGTTTATGTCTTCATTCGCTGCCTTATGAACAGTATGTACCAGAATTGCATCATCGGAGTTGTGCTGTGACGGTATCTGATGCTGTGTGCACTGGAGAATTTACTAATCAGAAACATTCCGCTGTGAATGCTGTGAGCAGTTCGTCNGCTGTGACGGTATCTGATGCTGTGTGCACTGGAGAATTTACTAATCAGAAACATTCCGCTGTGAATGCTGTGAGCAGCTCGTCAGTTACGTCAAGACATCAGTGCAACTACAGCGATGAGACATTCGCTAATACAAATATATATTTTACAAAGTGTTCATATGCAAAGAACCTACGGATCGGTTATTATAATGTCTCTTAGGGGCCTAAAGAACCCCCGTTATTCCCGAAGTTAAATTCTGTGCTGCTGCAACATCCATTATTTTTGGAGTAATTGACTTCGTTAATTTCGTTTCGTTCATATACACCATATGCTGCCTATGCCTATGACGTGTATGATGCTACACTTGTCAACTCAACGCTAGGTACAGAAGCCACTGCGCTGTTGCCTCCCGTGGTGCATCACAGATTATGTCATGTGTGTGGGTATATAGGCAGCGTGGTTCATATTAAGGAACTTAGTTTGGCAGTGGCTGGTGTGAAGAGGAGGTCGACTCAGCACGTCACAGCAATAGTAATATTTGTTATGGAGACGATTTTTCTGGGACCAGCAACAGTAGCACTATCGTCTGAGATTTGTACAGTGCCATCGACTTGTTCACGTGTCACACATTCACCATTTTCGATGAAATCGACTGAATAGTGGTCGAGATGTCATCACCAGTTGTTATTTAAACCAAACCAACTGTTTCTTCAGCTGTACCATCCAGTTATTAGGCCGTGTCGTCTCGGGCATAATTTGGGACATCGGCTGTATCACTTTCGCAAGAGAAAACTAATTTTGCCAGCAATTGCAATATATATTCGCACCTACACATGGCACGTTGGCATGCATTTCATCGGTATAAAAGCATTCAAAATGCATTAATTATCTGTGCTTACGGGTTTAATCGTTGTTCTACCGTAACGGTACTTTCTGCAAGCCTGTAAGGTCATACCAAGTTAAACTGCATGCCTCATAGATGATTGGGTGTTAGTTCTTCAAAAGAGAGTTCTTTCACACTCCACAGTCGGTGTAATGGACGATTATAACCTAATTTTAATCATATGGCCAGTTTTCGTGTTTAGTGAAATAGAACTGTAGGCGATGTGTATTGCGATGCAAAATTTAAATGGCGAAGCATATCAAATTGATTTTTCCCTTAGATCTTGTGTATTAGTAGAAATGTAGTAAATATATTTGTTTATTTTATTTTCTGTTTTAATCTTACCTCGTTAACACCATGTTATATATCAAAATATTTTCTTNTATATCAAAATATGTTCTGTAAATAAAAGCTGTAATGCAAATATATTTTAGAAAAACAATACATAATAACGCCACTGTACCTATAAAAGGACGTGCTTATTGATGCGTACATACATACTCGGGACAGAAAATCATGTTCAGGAAATTAATTTTACGAGTCTGACGATAAAAAGTCATCAAACGTAGATGCCGTGGAGTCTCGTGTTTGTGTCAACCTGTAAACTGGCGTGGTTGGCTGAAAAATCTCTCCAAATTTAAAAACAGGATTAAAAAATTAAGCATGACTTTGGAAATTTGAACATATCGTATTTTTATTTAACACTCATATCCGACTGAATACTACGAGTTATATAATATACTGTTTGTGCGAAGTGTGCTTATAAAGCCTGCATGTCCAACTTTTATCAATGAAACTCTAGTTCCGAAAACNATATACTGTTTGTGCGAAGTGTGCTTATAAAGCCTGCATGTCCAACTTTTATCAATGAAACTCTAGTTCCGAAAACCATAAATTTTCAAACAAACGTTTTAAATTCTACCGATAAGCATAATTGAAGGAGTACTTCAATACAGTTATCAGTTTATACTACAGATATCGCTGACCCTACTATTCTCAACACCCGCATACAATGTTGCAATAAAAAAAATCAATTTTTCCATGACAACAAGTTTGAAACAAAATATCTAAAACACTAAATTTCGTGATAGATATTCCATTCTCCGGTTAAATTATTCCAGTATCTTATTCATGTCACGTTTTCCTGTTTTACATTCAGAGCCAAACCTCATTTTTTACATTCTTCCAGACNAATTTTTTACATTCTTCCAGATTATTTACCTCATATGGTAAGTTGTTTAAGCGACTGGGTTTACTTCCGATTTGTGTCGGTACGGTATGTAGGGGATGCTAATTCATCTAGTCCGTCACATGTGTATATTCTCAAATGAAAAATGTTTATAAGTTTTTAATGAGTTAAGCCTTTGTGTAAATGGGGGCCTAAGTGATCCAGCTTCTTTGTTTTTTAAACTAATTACGCATAAATAAAAACAAACCACAGATACATGACATGTCCATAATAAGAACCTGAAACCTGGGAGATCAAACTGGTGTAGGTACAGCTCAAGTTATCGTTATCAACTGTCGTAGAGAACGCGTGATGGCTTCGCTTGAAAACACAAAAATAATATTTATAAATGGGTGTACTAATAAAATGTATACTAACGATTATGAGCAAATTTGAGAAGCAAAGGAAAATATTACTTACTTTTTCTTATCACGATGTTCCAAGGAATACTTCTAAAGTCCGGAGAAGCAGAAAACCATTCACAAATCTAATGCACTTTGTTGCCTAGTAACAACTTCTTTGAACTCAATAATATACGGAATTTGTTTGGCAGATATTATAACTTATTGTTACGATGATTATTCTGTTTGCGAATTAGTTTCCTGTTAATATGATTCAATGGGTGTCATTATTTTTATTAAATANCATTATTTTTATTAAATTTCTTCATTGATATTTTTTATTTCGATTAGTAATCACAATTATATGCAATTTTAATATTTCGGCTATTACTTTCTCCCTTCTTACGGCCAGCGTAATAGTCCGGCACGATTCCCACATGAAAAATCTGGCAGCCACCCCCCTGGAAATCGAACCTGATTCGTCTAGGTGGCAAGCAAGTAGTCTAACCACTAAAACACCGCGGCTACGCCTTATTATAGTCTTTTAGTGGTTTCTTCTGACTCTTTGAATGAGACCTTTGAAAAATCACCCCACAAATGACGTGCTTAGTTCTTTCCCTAATAAGTCTTGTATCAGAAGCGTTTTATACTTTTGTGAACAATAACGTATTGTAAGTTTGGCCAAATTGAACTTTAACTATTAATTTATTTATCAAATATAATATTATATTTTGCAATTATATAAATAAAACGGTGAGAAAATATGTGTGTTGGTAATACATAGTAAGAAATAGTTCTCACGCACACTAATACAATGAGCGGGCACGAATGCGGTGTGTGGTCATTTTGATGTAATTTTCTATAGTTGGTTAAGCTGTGTTTGCACGAGGTGGAGGAATATCTTTAAAGTAGAAATTTAGTAGTGCTTTAGAAAAGTGTGAAATAAACGTGAATGGTCTATACTTTATTCATGTGTCAGTTAAGTATGATAGTGAAATTGTTGGTACCTAAATGAATACCATTTATTACTGTAATGTGTATAAAGTAGAAATACATCAACTTGTTGCGGGACGAAACACGCAGTTCCATCTACTCTCGACAGCTAACTCCCATTCTTCGCCGTCCTGATGGCATATCGGAGACATTCCAGGGCAGCGAATAGAACTCCAGATAAAACACGCTATGGAACATCTGGGCAAACATATACACTAGAACATTAGTGCCAACACCATATATTTGCGCATACCAGTTAACAATTAGTAATTAATGATTAGTATTGTTTTTGAATCCACACAGTTTTGCGTATTTAAAACTCAATCGTGGCTATCTAAACTATTATAATGTCTGAACTGTTATAATTATAATCTAAACTATTGTAATAAGTTGAAGAAGCAGAAACCCTTGATTTTGTTTATATTTCTTTTTAAATTGCAGTTTTCCCACGACTAAGACAATTGTTGCAATAGCGCATTATGAATATAGTTTTTATGAAGAGTTAAGGTCCTCTCTGCAATAGAATCGAATGAAATAATTACGATTTAGTGTTTAAAGATTCATAAATAACAAATATAATATCGGTGAACATTATACTTTGCAGATCTACAACCACTATTCCCCATTATTGTTACTATTTCNATTTCAGTCACGTTTACAACAAACTCTTGCTATAAAATATAAAATACTTAACGCCTGCAATTATATTTTATGTCTCAATAGCAGTTACTCAAAATTCGTGTAATTAACAAGTGATTAAAAGTTGAGTATTCTCTTTTACTTTGTTCAGTCAATTTACCACAAATGTCACCGGCTTATATGGGTTTGCCTATATAGTCTCCGAGTCGGTTTTTCATGCTGAAAATGCTAACTCTGAACTAAATTTTTTCATAAATATGGTTTTTATAATTGGCAAACAGAATTACGTGCTGACAATTTCCTTAACTCTCAACGATTTTTCGAGTTATGTTTTGACGGTAAAAAAATCATCAGAGTACCTGGATGTACCTAAAAGCCATTTTTTAATTGTTAATAATTTATATACTTAAATATTATTACATTTGTCCAATTTAGCTATTATTACAAAAAACTTCCTTACAAACAAATTTTAATATGATAAATCTAAATCCATAATTTTTTACAATAAACAAAAACAGAAGAAAATTATTTGTACAGAAGAATTAAATAACAAAATGTTCCGTTCTTTTATAAACAATCTATTTATAATCGTAGGGATATTTTTAGAAATAGGATAATTCCGATATAAATGCATAACTTTCGTTACTAATGAGGTTTAATACTGTTAATTAAGTATTCATAGGATTGTTTATATTGTGAAAATCATCCAATTTCTTAAACCATTTGGAGATGCTTCACTGTAAGTATTTAACATATTGCTTGTAAATATGATTTTCATACATGGTTGTAATTCATTTAGCGCGTGTTTTTGCAGTAGTTATGATGACCAGTGGTAATTTCTGTTTTCAATCAGTTTCATGTTTCTGTCGTCCTTATGAGACGGGGAATTTATTCTATAATGGAAGTTCTCCACGTCTCCTACTCGGTCACTGGCAACAACGTCTTACACCATAATTTCTCTATATAAATTTTCTCGCTACGAAACGATTGGCATTTACAATAGAGATGTAACCTGCAAATGCGGTTGGGAACATCGGCAATCTGTATTTTCAGCAAACAGTCCAAAAAGCAAAATATCGCAATAAAAAAAATTTAACTGAGTTGTAAAACAAAAAAATAACACCACGAAACATATTTTGCGGAATGAGTAATAAGTGAAAAGAGTAGTACGGGTAACGTTTTTATCGAGCAGCCCATTTCTGAATGTTTGTAACTATAAATAAATTTAATTGAAAGCTTTGTGAGTTCCGTGTATTCTCAATGCATGGGGAGGGGTGGAATATTCCGATTTGTACATGCAAAATCCACGCCATAAACACCGTGCAAATTTTCGCGTTTCCACTCATATAAATAAACCTACACTTAATTTAAAGCGCTTGGAAATAATTTCAGAAGCTTTTCCGCCAACAACTAATCGAAACAATGCTTAATCTCAGTTCAAAATATTCTCACACTTGCTAAAAAATATTCTGGCATTCCTTGACTAGAACGGTTTGGCCTCTTCGTAGCGTCGTTGCTTCAAAATTATTACAATATGCTATACTTTCCAATTAGAAATTTTCACTAGAAATTATAGGTTAGTGATATTTAGAAAAGAAATGAAAACCCCCTCCTTTTATTATACATTTCAAATATTTAGTAAGCTGGTGCAATATTTCCTCTTAGCCAACACTTAAAATAAAAGTATGTAACTTGTAAAGTTAATGATATGTTGAAGCATGTGACCAATATACTTGCTTTGCAATATACTCAACTGTACAAGCAGTAGACGCATTTGGAACATTCTGCATGACGAGCAAGTAAGACGAAATCGGTACATGCATAGGCCTTATTTGAGAAAGAGGAATGAGGATTAAAATTACTCGTTCTAGTTTAACCCAGTGCTTATTCTTACGGTGCCTTCTTCCACTGTCTGTGAGGCCTGGATCTGTCATGATGTGTTGTGGAAATGTGCAGAAAAACATCTCACTATATGTTATTTACATATGTTCCAGAGTGTGTTGCAAATTTCTTTCGCTTTATCAATTTCGGGTAGCACTAGAGAACGGGAATCAGTAAGAAAACTTTTCTACAACTTGCCCCATAAGCAGGATACGTAGAGGCTATTAACTGACTGTGGAAATTTATGTTTTAACTGCATTAAATTAGGTTCACATTATTTTACAAACTTCAAAATTAACATTCCTGTTGTAAATAATTTGAAACAACAAACAAATTTTAATACAAAAAAGTAAATTAAACCATTTTTTATAAAAACAACTCGTAACAGCTGCAAAATAGATGGATGCCGCGAAAGATTTATGCCAAACTAAAAGCGGTTTTCTACACCGCCATGTTGAGTGATAGGTGTCAAGGCATATGCTAGATGTATGCAAATAATACATGTGTAATTCATAATTCACAGAGAGGGGAAATCGTTATGAGCATATGCCGTGAATAAGTGATGTGGGAACTGAGGGGCGTTAGTTGGTGATTCAGAGGGGTCGTACCACCTGAGACCTTGAAGAATGGCACGGGTGACTATTGCAACAAACTTATATTTAATAGTTTTTCGCATACTGATAAAAATGGAGATTACATACGTCATAGAACATACTTACTTTAAAGAACTCTGTTTGAGAAACTTGGAAAACTTGTCCCACACCCTTAAAGAACCATCTCCCAGGCCGTCATGTGTGGCTGGAAGTTCTCTACCTTTTGGACGAGGTGACTCATGAATAATTACCGCAAACTCTGTGTCGTAACAACTGTGCCAGTTTCAGCTCTGCAGCTTTCATGCGCACTTCCAGATAACCATTGCTTACAACAAATATATCAGCGTAAGTTACCACAAGAATTATTTGCGGCCAATCAACCGAATAAGTTAATAAAGTTTTTTTTACAGTTATTTAATTATATTAAGGTTAATACTTTGCAGTTACTGTCATGGAGTGGGTCAGATTTAAATAGTTTAAACCAGAAAAATGTAGTGAAATATTATCAAAAGGGAAAAATAATTTTAAAAATCTTGGCGTCATAAAAATTTAGTGGGTTGACATGATGTGTTAAAAAATCAATTGTGTACTCATCAAACCGTTAAAATTGCAACTAGCTGGAATGGAAAGGTTTGGACTGCTCTTAACATCGAGGTCTTGAGAGCCAATGGTGGTAAAGTGAAGTGAGTGTGGAGCAGAGCTGGAATGCAATGGTGGGGGAAACGGGAGATCTTCGAGAAAACCCTGTGACCAGCGGCATTGTCTGTCATGATTCCCACATACAAAACTCCGGGAGAGACTCCTCCGGGAAACGAACACGGTTCGCCTTGGTGTGAGGCAAGTGGTCTGACCACTACATCCCCGCGGTTCTCATGACGGTGAAACGAGATGAGTATGGAGCAGCGCCGGAATGAAGAGGCAGGGGAAACGGAAACCAGTTGGAATATATGGTATTATACATCGATGTATAAAGTATCTTAGACCATTCAGCTCACATATTGAAATTAATTCACTCATTTTAAAAACACGAGCATTATTCGGGTAAGTAAGGTCCGAATCGCCGTCGCTAATCGAATGACACGCGAACATTGTAACGCGAATGCGCACCGACTTCCGGCATGCCTTGCTTGTCCCACAACGTCATTTGCATTGGTATTGTTGCAGTGTGCTCTTTACAGTGTCAGTTCAAAAAGTATAAAACAATTGATCAGCCCGCCGACTGTGAAATGCGGTCAGTGATTCGGTTTTTGACAGCAAGGAACGTTTCAGCAGTGGAAGCTCATCGACAGATAAGTCAAGTGTATTACCCCATTGCGATGAGTGACAGCAAAGTGCGTAAGTGGGTGAGAGCTTTCAAGGACGGACGGGAAAATGTCCATGATGAACCGCGATCACGCTGACCATCAGTGATCACAGAAGATTTGATCAAAGTCTTGGACGAAAAAATTCGTGAAGACCGGCGATTCACAATTTCAACTGTAGCATTGGAATTTCCGAATGTGGGTAGAACAAAAATTTGCACAAAATTGTCTCCGAACATTTGCAATTTCACCAATTGTGCGCACGTTGGATTCCCAGGCTGCTTCCTGAGGAACACCAAATTAAAAGAATCTTGATTTTTTGGAANGGAACACCAAATGAAAAGAATCTTGATATTTTGTACCGATATCATAGAGATGGTGATCAATTTTTAGAGACGATTGTCACAGGGGACGAGACGTGGGTTTCTCACATGACCCCAGAGTCTAAACGTCAGTCAATGGAATGTGTCCTCCGACAGCACCAGTCAAAGTCAAGGCCAAGTGGACAATATGAACACGTAAGGTGATGGCGACCGTGTTTTGGGATAGACATGGAGTCTTGTTAGTCGAGTTTATGCAGCAAGGGACAACAATCAATGCAGCCGCTTACTGCACTACCGTGACTAAACTTCGACGTGCAATACGAAATAAGAGAGGGGTCTTCTAACGTCTGGAGTTTTGTTGCTGCATGACATTGCCAGACCCCATTCTGCCATTCACACCCAAAATCTGATCAGATATTTGAGATGCGAAGCAGATACATACTGATTATCCTCACAGGTGGCAGACGTCAATGACTTAGGCATGCAAAAGTTTGTAGAACAATATGACAAATGTTTAAACAAATATGGAAACTATGCAGAAAAATAGAGTAACAGGTATGGAATTAAATAAAAATGTTTTTTTTTTTAAATTTGTGATGGTTTATGTTTTATAAGAAATCGGACCTTACTTTCTAAATAACCCTCGTAGATTAAACAATTCCTAATTATTTGGTAGAATTTTAAAACAATAGCGGAACGCCATATCATATATAAGTGACGGTTACGGATGGATATGTCCTAAGTGATTAAGTCACAACTATTTTCTACATGCGCTGTTTCTGAGCTTGATTGTATACTTTGCACAATAACCAGAAAGACTTAGTGATAAAAAAGAATAAGATAACATCATGGTAAGGGAAGTCGTTTTCAAGAGATGCGTAAACAATACGTGCAGTACCACTTAAGAGCAATTATGTCAGTTATCATAAGAAAGACACGACAAAAAAGTTAATAGAAAGAGTTATTAGTTGAAGTAAAAACAAGAGCAGGATATACATTTAGTGGCTGTTTGCGGTAAAGTTAGCACTTTTGAAAGCCCTGTTTCATGGTTAGAAGGGGGGGGGGGGAGGTCTCGTTGCATGTCCTTACACTGTTTCTCAATGCAAACACTGCCTGAGGAGTATGCTTAATTAGCTAGATCGCTGCATTTATTTACATAACAATTCAACATGTGATTATCTATTGCAGTGTAAACTGTAAGTTCCTACACTTTAATTTCGGTAAATGATTTGATTTATACTATTTTCGAAGGTTGCAATATTTTTNAATATTTTCCCGTCATAGAAATGAAACCCTCCGAAAAAATACTGAGCATTGACTCCAACATCTGCACCAAACAGTACGTGTTAAATCGTTGTTTAATGATACCAGAATTATTTTAAATAACATTTACCGGCAGACGCGTTATTTTATTTAAGAAGAATATTACAAAATACTCTTCTCCCGTTGCGTACATTACTATAATAATAATATTTGCCATCATTTCTAAATTCTTACTGATAACAGTGTGCTACTTATAGCAGAAGTAACTCCCAAAATAGTAACTATATACACACACACAATGTGTAAGTAAATGCCCGGTTTTGATTCGAAGACGTTACGAATGTCGAAAATAGCTGTCATAAAACCCCGGCGGCAGAAGCAAATTGATCCAGATTTTTACAACACACTTCCATGACGTTATTTAGCACTAAATTTAAGTTACATTAAATTTCGTACAAACGAATTTTGTTTTTACGCGGTCTAACGATATAAATGTTTGGCATAACATTTCTTATGAGAAAATCACATTTGGCTTATAATATTAGAATTACTACAGCGATGTGAACGTAATTATATAAGCATAATAACAAAAATTCTCAACACATATAAACATATTTCATCTAATTGTATTAACGCATTTAATCCATAATCCCGTTTTCATTACTGAAGTTGAGTTTATTCGNAACATATTTCATCTAATTGTATTAACGCATTTAATCCATAATCCCGTTTTCATTACTGAAGTTGAGTTTATTCGTGACAGTTCCTTATGCCTCCGGTTTTAGTGACC
Organism: Clitarchus hookeri; assembly: GCA_002778355.1. Lineage (NCBI taxonomy): Eukaryota > Metazoa > Arthropoda > Insecta > Phasmatodea > Phasmatidae > Clitarchus > Clitarchus hookeri. Next base: position 4,953 of record NQII01007941.1, on the reverse strand, counting down.
GGGATATATTGAAGGGCATAACAAAACGTCAAGAAACTGTGTAGACACATTAAAAGTAGAGGATAGAATTTCCACATGCAATATGAAGCAATTTCATAACGTTATCTGTTAAAACTAATGAAGTACGTACCGAAGTAACTAACGGGTCTCGACAGTAACGTAAATAATAACACGCATTCTTTGAATCTCCAAAATTGCTAAATAATTTTGCAAATATAGCTTATTGCACTCAACTGAAGTTATTTCGAGTTTTAAACTATTATAACCAACTTTATTCACAAAAAGACACACAGGTCACATTCTAAAAAAATATGTGTAATTTTACACCAAATATATGTGGCAGCAGTGTCTCCACCGACACCAGGGTAGGNTCACATTCTAAAAAAATATGTGTAATTTTACACCAAATATATGTGGCAGCAGTGTCTCCACCGACACCAGGGTAGGTAATGTCACAAAATTTTCATCAAACCGTTGATGAGGGGCTGGTCAGGGTAGAAGAGCTTATGCAGTCGGGGGTGAGAGAAAGACACGCGTTGCATCGCTTGTATCTGACGGGATCCAAGTCCTCGGTTGGTGAGTGCAGACATGGAGCGCATCTCGATGTAGACCTCGTTCAATCTATGAAAATTGGCCTACAGACCAACATTTACTCCGCAGGTTACCACACAAAATGACTTTGGTGAGGGTACACCCCTAAATACATTAAATAGGGTTTGGCAACCTCCAATAACTTGGAACTTTGTAACCCTGCTCTTGAAGTCATTGGGCATGGCATGTTAGTAATCAGCATGCAAAAAGCAATGAAAAATGTTGTCTTGATAGTATTCACTAATCCCGACCTTCAATGCAGAAATCATGTGTTTAATTAGAAAGCAGATAAGCGGTTGCCTGGGAGTTAGGCAGCCATTTTCCATTAATGTGCATGACTTGTGAATTGATAACCTGGCTAATTCCCACGCCATTAGGCAACAGGTTAATAAGATCGTGGACTGCTGGGAATCTACTGCAGGCAAGTGCCCCCTTGAATTGGTTCCTGTTATCGAAACAAGTGATGACGAGGTTGCTTGACTGCTAGCATTTCGTTGGTAGTTTACACAACAGACAGTTCTTCACAACGTATGTGATGGAGTGGAGTAATGAGAAACTGCTGAACATGCATCACATGTATTGCGAAACGATGTGTAATGCATCAACTGTGCGTCGTCGATATGCCGTAAACCTTCCAACTCGAGATTTACCAGATGCACGTGCATTGACTTAAGTTCATCGGCGATTGTGTGAAACAGGAACTGTACGTGCAAGTTACCACGATCTTAGTCGACCACGGTGAGACATCGAGCACAATGTATTTGACTATGTTGATGTTAACCAACGTGACAGCACTCGAGGTATCGCTAATGTACTCAAGAAATCACAGTCTATCGTATGTTGCACTTTACAGTGGGCAGATTGCACGCATATCACTAGCAGCTAGTGCAAGTTCTTCTTACCTCTGACAAACCTGCCCATCTGCAGTATTGTGAGTGGTTCCAAGGCCAAATAAGGTGATTCCCAGGTTTAAACGGCAGCTATACCATTCACCTACGAAGCATCCTTCACGACGCAATGTGTCTTCAAATTCCACAATGAGCATGTGTAGGCACATATCAACCCACATCCATTGCGGGAATCCCACTTACAATGCCTGTTTTCTCTGAACGTTTTGGGCGGGGATTATCGATAGGATGCTTATTGTTCCAATTGGGCCAATTGATTGAAGGACTATCGGCTGCATACACTACCAACGCATTGCCAGCAGGCAGGCAAAAAAGTTGCCACTTTCTACGATAACAGGAGCACTTGCCAGCAGTAATTTCTCTGAAATCATCCGTATTATAAACCTGTTGCCTAAGGAGAGGGACATTAACCAGGGTATCAGTTCACACGTCATGCACGACAGTGGTACTGGCTGCCAGCTACCTCCCAGGCAATCACTCATTTTCTTTCTGACTAAACAAGCTATTTCTGCGTTAACGGTCGGTATTTGCATAAACTACAACGGCAACATTTTTATTTCCTTTCTCATAGTGATTACTTCCATGTCATTTAAAAGCTCCTCAAGAGCAGGATTACAAAGTTCTAAACAATTAGACGGAGATAACCCCTATTTGACCAATGATGGGGTATACTCTGCGTAAAGTCATTTTATGTGGTGACCTGCCTTGTAAACTTTGATTGTGGGGCAATTTTTGTTCCTTCATTGCAAGTGGTTTCTAATTTATCGTAGCATAACTCATTTTCAGTCGCAATGTTCCAAGGCGTCTACCAACCTCAGAGATCACTTTAGGACCTATGTCGTATATATATGTTTCCCAATTTAATTGTCCTAAGTATTCTACTCACGTCGGGTTAGCAAACATTTACGACTTATCCTGTATTTCAAACGGTACACTAACTGGCAAGCGTCCAGTAAAGTTGGTAACGACGGAAGGAAATATGTTCCAGGTCATAATGATGCATTAAGATTGTTAGATAAACATTTGTAAACAATGAAATCATTTTTTTTCTTTCGGTTTTTATAATGCATATAAGTGAATGAATGCAATTAAACTATCAGATATACATTTGTGAACACTAAATTGAATTGTTTGGCTTTCTGTTCTTATAATGCATACAAATGTAAGAATTAGCAAATTTGTAAAATAATTACATTTGAAATTATTTTACTCTTTATCTTGACGGAAGCATGAATAAAAACGATCAATCCCATGGCAAAATAAGTTAAATTTTTGATGGAAGAATACACAATGTACATCCAAGCAGATCTAAAGCAGGACTTTCAAAAGTGTTCATTTTACCGTGGAAAGCCTTTAGAGTAATGGATATCCGTCATGTAAGTTGCAATTTTTAGCTGTAAGAATAAAAAAGACAAACATATTTAAACTGTATTTAAAATAAGACTTTGCTTACACCTAAATAATTTTCATGCCAAATACTTACTTGACTGTAGAAATGTGTATCATTTAAGTCAAAATATCTCACGTCGACTATAAAAAAAATCAGGAACAGGTAGATAATAAGCATTTTCTTTAAATAATAAGGCATACCCTTTAAGGGCGTTGACAATGGGAAAATGAGTTATTTAATATTTGCATCACATGGTGTTCAACTTGTAGACATTATTAGTGACTAAGATAAAATATTTTTATATTACATGGTTTTTGCAAAATGGCATGTCCTGATAATTATTTTAATCTTTTAGAAAGGTTCAAATAATGAAAACCATTTTACGTACAGAAATAAGATAATTCACACTAAAATAATATGCTAAGAGATACTTAGAACGTCTATTAATTTGTACAAGAAAATACTTTTGCAATTTAAAAAAATGACTCAAAATAAGAAAATTCTGGCTTATATTTTATTTTTGACTGCTCCAAAATTTTTAGATAATAGCTTTTGCTAAACCTACCTTAAAATTTATCAAGATATTTCAGATTCACTTTTTAAATTTACTTTAATAGTTTGGTTTATTTTATTTGTACATCATAAAAACAGTAAAATGTTGATTTTGACGAGACATTTTGCGAAAACAATGCGATCTAAAAAATTTTCATCTAAGGATAAGGTAGTCGCAGTTGATGCCTACAAGTTGATCAATATATGGTTCAAAAATAAAATAGACATTTTTCTGTCGCCGTCGCTCTTAAACGACATACGTAGCAAGCGCACAGGAACTCGTAAAAGTTAACACACGTTTAATGTAGAGAGTTGGGAACCCGCTACTCTTAAAATAATAAAAATACACGGCAGTGTAAACCCGCCCGCCCAACCAGCAGCTCCTGCCTGTATCATTGCCACGCCTCTACCTGCACAACCGCGCCTGCACGATTACCATCCGCGTCATCTACCCTTCAGTGCAACACGTTCAAAGAAAACATTTCAGGGGAAACAAATGTAGGAGCTTTCGAGCTATACAGAAACAAATTTACCCGACGCACATTTATTTTATGTATTACCGATTCAGAGATAGTGAACACAATCATGTATACATTCCCATAAATCTATGCCCTTGGCTATACTAATCATGCATGCACATATCTTTAATGTTTCTATATAATCATAGCTTACAAGTATTTGTATGTATCAAGGCACTACTTACTAACATAGGACAAAGAGTGTATTTAAGGTTAAAATGAATATAATCTTTGATTTACACATACTTTAGATTAGTCTTAATAGTTCCTCCATCAAAGTTCAATATTATCAAGTGTTGAAATAAATGAATAGCATAGTAGTACTTTATACACTTATACTTTATTTAACACACTTACACAACACACAATAAACATAATAATTCAAACAAACTCTAACTCATTCCTCTTTCGACAAAACACTTATGTTGTTGTTTGTTTAAAAGAACAAATCCTTCTGTGAGTATTCCATCCACTACTATTCGCTGTACCACACCACAGTCACCACATGTATACATCTTGTATGAAGTGCTGAATAAGCAGTTACTAGCTTAATGTCGCCTGTCGTCAGAGCTATTAGTGAATGTCTTGCCACAATATCTGCAGTCGGCTGCTGCTGCTGCGTCACTGTGTTAAATTTGGTGGAGAATAAGTACACTGAATACGAATATCCGCATTTTTTTTTTATTTCCTTCGGTGTTACAATTAAAAACAGAGCACAAAATCTCTCTCTACATTTATATTCGGTTCTTCTGGAGTATACTGCCATGATAATTAATTTGGTTTAACTTTGATAAATCGTTAAATAGTTATAATACGGCCGTTATTTATCTAAGGAAATAATATATATAGCAGTTTAAAAAATTTTTTTACATAAATAAACGTTTTAACTTTCGTGGCCTAGTATGTAACTAAATGTTAACAATGGTAGACATCGGGTAATAGCCCCGGATATATTGTATAAAAGATTCATTTCCTCACATCCTGCTACGATAAT